>PISW01014754.1:0-19723 GCA_004023785.1 Mungos mungo | reverse complement strand
CCCATGCTGAATCCTGTGGTCTATAGCCTGAGAAACAAAGAGGTCAAGTGTGCATTCAAGAAGGTGGTGGAGAAGGCAAATTTTTATACAGGATTGGGAATTTAGCATTACAGTATGCATAATAACCTTGTTTAATTCCACTCAGACTTTCCCCATACAATGAGCCACTTTTTAAGTCCCCTGCTGCATTTAAACTTCTGAAATGACATCTTTATCTCTTCAAAAGTTTATTGTCTGGCAAAAAAAAAATATATTAAGGGGCCCCAGTTATGTCAGTTGGTTAAGTGTTTGACTTTGGCTCAGGTCATCATCTCACAGTTCATAAATTTGAGCCCTGCATCGGGCCCTCTGCTCTCAGCACAGTGCTTGTTTGGCTCTGTTTCTCTCTCTTCTCCCTCTCTCTCTGCCCTTTCTCTCCTGGCTCTCTGTCTCTCAGTCAATTTCTCTCTCTCAAAATAAACTTTAAAAAACGTTCAGAAATGTTAATACCTGAATGAAGATGTTAATGGGAAACATTAGAAATTTGGGGACCCACTTGTCAGACTTGACTAATGATATTTGAATTATTCACTTGTTGCACTTACATTTTTTCCTACCACACAACAATGTGAACAGACATGTTCAATAGGGGTGCAAACTAGCCCATGAACAAAGCACATGTACATGTACCATGTGGCACATACACATTGGAGTGGAAATTTTATCAGAGGCAAATGACTAGTTTTTAATAAAAATAATTTAAGTAGTTAATTGAGGTATTAAATATAAAGTCATGCTTAATTGTAATAATTTTTTTAATTGAACAACTCTTTTCATATTCTGAATAAAAGAAGAATCATGTACTTTTAAATAAAAGCATACACTGTTTTGGTCCATTATATTGGAAGGTGCTTACATATCAAATCTAAATGAATTAACATCAGGGCTTCTAATAAGAGACAAGGTCATCTCCTACAATGTGTGTGCTACCCAAATGTTCTTTTTGTAGTTCTGACTCTGGAAAAATTCCTCTTGGCATCAATGGTTTATGACAACTGCACAGCAGTGTGCAACCTCAGACATTATACTACCACCTGTGTCCACCTGTGCGTCCCACTTCATTAATGTCTCCACCTTCTATAGCACAATCATTTGCATAAACTTACAGCCAGACAGAAACAAAATCCCATCTATGTTCTATACTATGTTTACTCCCAAGCTGAACCTTATTGTCAAAAGTCCAAGGAAGAAAGAAGTCAAAAATGCATTCAAGATGATTGTTAAGGAGTTAATATTGTTTCTATAATTGGGAATCTGATGTTGTAGATTGTGCAATAATCTTGTTTCACTTCTCTCAGAACTTCCCTATGCTATGAGTCACAGTTTCAACCTCACTCTACATTTAATTCCTGAAATTATAACCTTCAAAAATATATTGTCTAGCAACAAGTAAATATCCATAAATGTAATACCTGGACAAGGAAATCATAGGAAGCTTTGGATCTCGCTCGTATAAAACTAATGGCATTTGATTTATTCACTTGTTCCACATGTATGTTCTTTA
The DNA here is from genome assembly GCA_004023785.1 of Mungos mungo. NCBI lineage: Eukaryota > Metazoa > Chordata > Mammalia > Carnivora > Herpestidae > Mungos > Mungos mungo. The sequence goes on along the minus strand of PISW01014754.1, from coordinate 18,180 downwards.
CCTCATGTCAATGCAAATATACATATTAAACAGGGACACAAATAATCCCATGGACAGAGACACATGCACATGTTCCATGTAGGCAGGTGGGCACATATTCATGACAGTAGAAAGTTTGTCAGAAGTAAATGGAATCTACCCCAAATGAAGTAAATGGAATCTATGTAGTATTTAGTAAAATAATTTAGAATACTTAATTGGGTTATTGTCTACTGTTATTTATTTCTTTAGTTGAATAACTTTTCTAATAGTCCTAATTGAAGAAATGAATCGTGCTTGCCATATTATTCAGCATAGCACTGGAAGTCCTAGCCACAGCAATCAATCAGACAAGAAAAAGAAATAAAGGACATCCAAATTGGTAAAGAAGAAGTTAAACTTCACTATTTGTAAATGACATGATACTATACATAGAAAATCCTAAAAGCACCATTAAAAAATTAGAAGTAAAAAATGAATTCAGTAAAGTTGCAGGATACAAAAATATAACTCAGAAATTTATTGCTTTTCCATACACTAATAATGAAGTAGCAGAAAGGGAAATGAAGAAAGTGATTCTGTTTACAATTGCACCCCCCCTCCAAAATACCTAGGAATAAACTTAACCAAGGAAGTGAAAGTCTTGTACTATGAAAACTACAAAATACAGATTAAAGGAATCGAAGAATACAATAACAAATAAAAAAATAATCCATGCTCGTAGATTAAAAAAATATATTGTTAAAATGTCAATATTACCCAAAGTAATCTATACACTCAATGCAATCCCTATCAATATAACAAAAGTATTTTTCCTGGAACTAGAATAAATAATACTAAAATTGTATATAACCACAGAAGACCCCAAATAGTCAAAGGATCTTGAAAAAGAATAGATTTCAAAATATATGACCAAGCTGTAATCAAAACAGTAGAATGATACATAGGCCAATAGAACAGAACAGAAAACTTAGAAATAAGCCCATACTTATAGGGTTAATTAATCTTTGACAAAGGAGGAAAGAATGTATAATGGGAAAAAGAAAATCTCTTCCATAAATAATTCTGGGAAAACCAGACAGCTACATGCAAAATAATGAAACTGAACCACTTTCTTACACAATACAGAGAAAGAAACTCAAAATCAACTAAAAACCTAAATGTGAGACCTCAAACTCCTCCTTATATATGGTTTTTTTTTCATCTTTAAATCAAAGGGTTTTATTAGGAAATGTCATAATAAAATATGCAATCTTTAAAGAAGTATGTCCTCTTAAAAATAAAACACAAAAACAAGAACAGTTAAAAGAAACCATGATGGAGGTAAACAAAATGCATTATGGTATTACTATTGTTCTTTATTTCTCAGAAGGATTTATTAAGAAATAGAAGCCAGTTATCTTTTCAGGGTAGCAGCTCTTAAAGGTAGTATACTGTTCAAATCTCTTTTGTTTTTCAACCTGTGCCATGACTTTAAAAATTGATCCTTGATCATGTCAAATTTCTGCTTTTCATGCACAGCTCTGGCCATATGTGTTCCATCAAAAGGTTCTTCTATACAGATGTATTTATTTCTCCATTCAATACCATCAGGCCTGGGAATGGCTTTGGCTTCACGAACTGAAATCATTTGACTGTGCCAGTCAAATTCTGTAGCATAATATTTAAGAAAGCCCAGTAAGAGGTCCCCAAGATTTGACTCATTCTTCAAGAGGTTATATATATAACATATATATATGTGTGTGTGTGTATATATATATATATATATATATATATATATATATATATATGGTTATAATGGCTAAATTAAAAAAAAGACAGGAAATAAGAAAGTGTTGGCAAGAGTGTGGAGAAAAAGGACCCTCATACACCGTTTGTGGGAATGTAAATTGGTGCACCCACCAGGAACTAGGGTACTTCTTTAAAAAAATGTTTATTGTGGCATTATTTACAATGGCCAAGATATGGAAGCAACCCAGGTGTCCATTGATAGAGAAATGGATAACAAAGAAGTGGTGTGCATATACATATAATGAAATATTACTCATCAATAAAAAGGGATGGGATCTTGCCATTTGTGACTACATGGATGGACCTAGAGAGTATTACGCTAAGTGAAATAAATTAGTCAAAGAGAGACAAGAAACAAATGAACAGACAAACAAAAAGAAGAAGCAGACCCATAAATACAAACAGCAATGGATGGTTTCTAGAGGGAAGGGGTGGGCAGGGATGGGAAAAATGGGTGAGAGGGAGTAGGAGATACAGGCTTCCAGTTAGAGAAGGTATAAAAGTTACAGCATAGGGAATAAAAGGTACAGCATAGGGAATATGCAATGTAATAGCATTGTATGGGCACATAACAATATAGACTTGTCAGGTCACGACATTGCATGCCTGAAACTAGTGTAGTATGTTTGCACTCATAGCATTATATGTCAAATATCATTCAGTTTAAAAAAAAAGTATACAACAGTAAAACCTTGGATTGTGAGTAACTTTTCCTCCTAGTGTTCTGCAAGATGAGCAAACATAATAAATTTGAACTTGACAAATGAACGATGTGATGCAATATGAGTAGTATATGATGCCAAACATCGCATGATCACAATTGAGCCAATGATTCTTCTCTTTATCTTTATCTCTTGCTGTGAAATTGTAGGTGATCATCTCTCATACTTGGATGCTGAGTCTCAGGCTGTGGAGTTTGACAAAAATTAATGATGTTTCAGAACTTTGGGAGACGCCCACAACTGGTGTAATTTTTGTCACTTCAAAGCACCTATGGACAGTCCTTTGCTTTTCCATCCAGGAATAAGCTTAGGAAGGCTTTGCTTGATTCTAAGACTGCCTGCAGATAGACCCTTTCCTCTGCTGTCTTATTGCCAGTTACATTAAATACAGTATATGGCAAGAGTTTACTAATATTGTACTGTGGTCAATATCAGTTAGTGATAGTGAAAATTGTCCTACACAATAACCCTCCTCTATCTTGTCTCCCTCACATCAGCAATAAAGGTTTTCAGAGGTAAGCACAGATAAATTTGTTTATTTATCTTTATATTCTGTATTTTCTTTATTATTTTGCATTACAGTATTGCATTCAGTTTTACATGAATATTTTGGGGTTGTGGAACTAATAATCTGAATTTCTATTAATTCTTCTGGGTAAATTCACTTTGATATACAAGTGGTTTGGATTACAAGCATGTTTCTGGAATGAATTATGCTCACAAACCAAGGTTTTACTGTACCTATAAACAAAATTTAAAAAATAAGTGAACAGAGAGTAAGATTAGCAGGAGGAAGAAATTGAAAGTCCCAATCCACACCCCCCACAGAAGCACAGATTGAACTATTTAGGTAACAAAATACCCTTATGAGAAATCCAAAGTCCAGTTCAGTGTCTCATCTCTTGAGTTCCTATCCCTCAGTACTTCAAAAATGTGATCTTATATAGAAATAAAATTGTTGCAGATTTACTTACTTAAGATGAAGTCCCACTGGGGTAGGGTGGGCTGTAAATCTAACAGCACTTATGCCCCTTCAAAAAAGGAACATTTAGACAAATGCAGGCACAAGAAGGGAGCACCGACTAAAGAGGAAGACAGAGGTCAGAATAGTCAGCAGACCAAGGAATGCCAAAGAGTGCCAGCACATCATCCTGACGCTCAGAGACAGATGTGAAAAAACATTCTCCCTTACAGAATTCACAAGCATCCAGCCGAACCAACCCCACTGATACATTGACCTCAGATTTCTAGCATCCAGAAATGTGAGACAATACATTTCTGTTGTTAAAGCCACCTGCTTTGTGGTACTTTTAAAGGGCAGTCTTAATAAGTCAGGCAGAGAAGGACAGATACCATATGTTTGCACTCATAGGTCTAACAGGAGAAACCTAACAGAGGCCCATAGGGAGGGGAAGGGGGAGACTTGGGGAGAGAGAGGAACACAAATCATGAGAGACTATTGAATACTGAAAATGAACCGAGGACTGAAGGAGGAATGGGAGGAGGGGAAGGGGGTGATGACCATGGAGGGGAGTACTTGTGGGGAGAAGCACTGGGTGCTATATGGAAACCAATTTGACAATAAAATATTAAAAATTTAAAAAAGGGGCAGTCTTAGGAAATTAACACAAGCAACAATATGGATGAATCTCAGACACATCCCACTTGAAGGAATCCAGACACAAAGGCTACACTCACTAGGATTCAACTTATAAGACATCCTTGCAAAGGCAAAATTACATGGACAAAAGCAGTTTTGTGGTTTCCAGGGACAGCAGGTGGGAGAAGGGGTTGAGCACAAAGAAGCTTGGGGATTTTATTTAGATAATGGAGCTTTTCTATATTGTGATGGTGCTAGTGGTTACATGACCTTGTAAATGTGACTGAACTCTTAGATTTTTACAATAGAAACTAGGGCTATCATTGTTGTTTGTCAATTATATTTAAGTTAGAAAATGGGGGAGTGGCGTCTGGGTGGCTCCGTTGATTAAGCTGCTGGCTTCAGCTTAGGTCATGATCTCACAGTTTGTGAGTTTGAGCCCTGCATCGGGCTCTGTGCTGACAGCTCAGAGCCTGGAGCCTGCTTCGGATTCCGTGTCTCCCTCTCTCTCTGACCCTCCCCTGCTAGCACTGTCTCTCTCTGTCTCTCAAAAATAAATAAAAGACATAAAAACATTTTTTAAAGAGAAAAGGGGGGAAAATAAGAAAGAACATGTGCTACATGTGTGCATCCTGATCATATCCAGCTAGGCCCCCACAGGCTGTTTAATTGCTTCTCCCTAAGAAGGTAGGTGAGAGCTACAGATGCCCTCCTGGGGGACGTGCACCGAGAACTCCATGTCTATCTCATTCCCTCCTGAATCCATGAGTTGGCCCCTGAAATCTCAGTATCACTCAATGGGACATCATTTCAGAGGGACCAGACCATGTGCTGAGCCCATCTGGCCATCATTTATTCATCTGTTGATCGTTGCTAGTACATGCAGACTTTCCTCCCTGACCTTGGACTTGAGAATTTGTTTCAAGCCTGCGATCCCGGGCAGGGAAAACATCTTCACATGGAAACATTGACTTCAAAGTGAGACCCCTGGGCAAGGTGTTTTATAGAGCTTCCCTCCTTTGCCTATCACGACACAATTCTGTGAATTATGTGGGAGAAGTGATTTTAATCTTTAGTTTACTCATAACAAGACAAGTGGCTCTTCCAAAAGTGTAGTCAGAACTAAGGGTGGATCTAGGACTTGGATCAGGTTTGTGTCTCCATGTTGGGATCTTTCCTCCAATTTTACCTGTCTTAGAAGTCTTGGAATATTTTCACTAGTACCTGATAGAGAACATCTCCAACAGTGTATATGCATGATTTCATAGCAGAAAGTCGGATTTCGACTCACTATTCAGGATTGCCTGTCTCTTTTTCCAGCAGCAAGGTAAGCTTCTATGTTGCATATTTTTTAGTAAGAAATATAATTCATGCAAAATCCATGGGGCGCTCTCCCTACTATGAGTTATTTGAGCCCATAAATAGATGATCTGAACATTACTTCTAAAGCAGTGAGTTAAGGTTGGGATTTCAGTATCAAAATGTCCATCAATGTGGAGTTTAGTGATCTTTATAGAAAAACATCAACTGCTTTCTTTCAAAAGATCAGTCAAACAAAAAAGTTAAGTGATGCCCTGATTCAGTAAGTTTTAAATTCATCTTATTTACAATCTTTGTCCTGTCACTGGAGGCTAGGAAAAACAGAAGACAGTGAAATAACCTTTCTATAAACTACAAAAGTGTTATAATTTAATTAACAAGATGAGTACTCCACTGTAATCTTTCTCATGTTATCTAGTTCTTATTAGTATTGCTCACACATCTACACAGGCCAATGATTGGTTTAATTGCTTTAAAGGCTTTGATTGCTGAACTAAGGTTGCTAAAAGCATGGCTTTTGACTTGGTCACAGGGGCATTTGAATCTTGAATCTCCCTCATTCAAGCTATGTAATTGTAGACCTTTACATAACCTCTCAAATGGTAAAGTAGGAATAATAATTCTAGGGTAGCCATGGTGGCTCAGTCAACTCAGTCGGCTAGGTGGCTGACTTTGGCTCAGGTCATGATCTCGCAGTTTGTGAGTTCAAGTCTCACGTGGGGCTCTGGGATGACAGCTCGAAGCCTGAAGCCTGCTTTGGATTCTGTGTCTCCCTCTCTGTCTGCCCTCCCTTGCTCATGCTCTGTCTCTCTGTATCTCAAAAATAAATAAACGTTAAAAAAACTTTTTTAATTCTACTTACCTCACATCACAGTGAATTTAAATGAAATATTTTATACATATATACATGTACATAAATTTTTGTACACATGCATATATAGAAATGTATATGCATGTACCTCTTACTGTTTGTAGAACATATCTTTTTCTGAGATATTATGATTGTCAAAGCTTGACAGACCCAATGACCTCAATGTCTAGGGTTGGTGAGTGAGGATGTGAGAGAATAAGGAGGCTATTGTAGAGAATTATTATTGGAGGATAGATGTCTTTCTAAAGGCCTCAAATTCAAATTTAAAAGATTTAAGACACTGTTCCTACACAAGAACATATGACATAAGTTATAAACATGGAGCTCTCCACCAAAACAGACCTGCAGGCTCAAGGTAGCGATTAAACTGACACCTTTCAGCCCTTGATCTTGGTGATTCAACTATGAGATGATAGTCATGGGAAGAAGAATAAGTTTAAGAAAGGATACTCTTTTGATTCAGGCTAAAATATGGATTTCAGGAAAGAAATTAAGCAAGGGAGTGCCTCATTTGGAATGAGTAGAACAGCCACTTGAGCTGGCAGAGGACAGACTGAGGAACACCAGAAGGGACAAAATAATCAGTGGACCAAGTGTGTGAGAAAAAGAAATCAAGGAGAGAATACAAGATTTCAGAACTAATCCACACCTGAATCTCTGCATGTCACCACCCACCTTTCCAAACAGAAAGGCTATCATCCCATCCTAAAAGTAAAACTACAGTAACATTTATCAGCCCATGCTAAACATCCAATGTTTTACTCATTGTTTATAATGTATTATCTCATTTATATCTCTCAACAATATCTTGGTGGTAGATCTCATTACAATCTGCACTCTGTGTATGGAGAAAATCAGGTCTGGGAATTGAGGTTGGAATCAACGTTTCTTGGGTAGTAAATGATAGGGTTGATAGGCACCACCTCTTAGAGCTTCAGCTCTAAACCTGACACTGTGCCTTTCCCTCAGAATTGCCTCTGCCGGTTGTACACGCCCCACTGCTCCAGTTCCCCCACCACATCCACTATGTTTATATGTCTCAGTTACTTAAGTAGAAAGTCCCAAACACTGAGTTTGGAACAATGGAGACAATGAATAAGTGTAAATTGAGTTAAACTCAATTTAACTTAAATTAAGACCAGTGGACTGAAGAGCCAGCCTTGGGTGCAAAACTTGGCTTTGGCAGTATTAGTTTTGTAAACTTAAACACATGATTTAATTTTTGTGCTTCATAAGTTAAATGGGGGTAATAAATAACTAGTCAATCTCATAGGGTTGTTGAAAAAAATGAATGATTAAATACGTAGTGTCTAGAATAGTTTCTGTCTAGAGCAACACACAAGTGTTAACATTTAATGACCCATGGAATTGAAATGACAGATATTTTTTATTTCAGATATGCCATTTTGATCAAGATATTACTCTTCACTTCTTGGTTTACAAATTTACAAAATTTAGAAAGTGAGACTTGATCCATGATGATCCTTAAGTTTTAGCAATGTGTGACAGTATAGAGAATTCATGCATTACATTTCATTGTCAAGATCACACTTGAGATCTGAATATAAAGAATTACTGCTTTAATAAAATAATGCACATCTATCTATCTATCTATCTATCAATCATCATCATCTATCTATCACCTATCTATGTATCTGTTTCAATTTCACTTCAATTCTTTTTTGTTTATGACTGTCTTCCTTTATTTTCATCACCACAGGGCATACTGTGGTTCCCAAACAGCACCATGGAGAACAACACAGAAGTGGGTGAATTCATCCTGCTGGGATTAACCAATGACCCAGAGCTGCAGATCCTCCTATTTATCATGTTCACCCTCATTTACCTCATCACTCTGGTTGGAAACATGGGGATGATTGTTTTGATTCTCTTGGACTGTCATCTCCACACCCCCATGTACTTTTTCCTCAGTAACCTGTCTCTAGTGGATTTTTGTTACTCTACAGCTGTCACTCCCAAGGTTATGGCTGGGCTCCTTATGGAAGACAAGGTCATCTCCTACAATGCATGTGCTGCCCAGATGTTCTTTTTTGTAGCCTTGGGCACTGTGGAAAATTTCCTTTTGGCCTCAATGGCCTATGACCGCTACACAGCAGTGTGCAAACCCCTCCATTACACCACCATAATGACAACAGGTGTGTGTGCATGTCTGGCCATAGGCTCCTTCATCTATGGTTTCCTGAATGCCTCCATTTACATTCGGGACACGTTCAGTCTCTCGTTCTGCATGTCCAATCTGGTCCATCACTTTTTCTGTGATGTCCCAGCTGTCATGGCTCTCTCTTGCTCTGACAGACATGTCAGTGAGCTCGTTCTTATTGTGGTAGCAAGCGTCAACATCTTTTTTGCTGTCTTCATTATCTTGATTTCCTACCTGCTGATATTTATCACCATCCTGAAGATGCGCTCAGCTGAGGGATATCAGAAGGCTTTATCCACCTGTGCTTCCCACCTCACCACAGTCTCCATCTTCTATGGGACAGCCATCTTCATGTATTCCCAGCCCAGCTCCAGTCATTCCAGGGACTCAGACAAAATTGCATCCGTGTTCTACACTATGGTCATTCCCATGCTGAACCCCCTGGTTTATAGTTTAAGAAACAAGGAAGTTAAAAATGCATTCAAGAAGGTGGTTGAGAAGACAAGACTGTCTCTAGACTTTGCCTCTTAAAGTCATAAGATGAACAATGACCTGTGTCATTCCTCTCAGATCTCCAACATGCAGTTACTCACATTTTAACGTCCTCACTCCACCTAAATTACAGAGGCAATACCATTTCTTGTTCAAAAGTCTATCATCTAGAAAAGGAAGTATATGTCCAAATATGTGATATCTGAATGAGAATGGCCAATGGGAACCTTAAATATTTGGGGGCCTGCTTGTAGTAAACCTTATTAATTATAGGTTTATTATTTTCCTTACCATATGGCAAGGCCCTTGTATAGGTAAGCCATACACAGACAAACCCATGAATAGGAACATACAGAAGAGTCCCATATGTGCACACAGAAGTGGAGAATTAGTTAAAAGAGTTAAATATAGTGTGGCTAGTTTTTAATAGAAAAGTTAAAATAGTCAATTTAAACATTAGAATATAAATTTGTGTCTAATATTATTTGTTTCTGTAGTTGAAATTTTTTCAGGAGTCCAAAATGGGGATTAAGAGTACACTTACCTTGATGAGCACCAAGAAATGTATAAAATTGTCAAATCATTACATCATATACTTGAAACTAATATAACACCATATGTTAATTATACTTGAATAAGAAAACAGTGACTTAAGGTGGCAAAACAAAGGTCCCAAATGAAGTAAGACATGACATAAATTTTTAAATAAAAATATATACTTTAGTTAGCACATTTTACTCAGAGCTACATACATACAATATTTTAAAGGAATTAATACTTCTGTCTTTAGTGTTTGTTAGAAACAGATTTGTCACAGGGTAATTTTCAAAAGCAAGAAGGCCAGAAAAAGAAAAGTTGGTCTGTATATTATAAAAGAGTTTTCCAATTTTTCTGTTTATCTTTTCTTATATTTTGTGAAAAATAAATGCACTGAGTAATGATATTGTTATCTATTTTTCTTCTGGAAATACTACGAGATGGCTAATGACACTCAAGGAAGGATACTTTAGTTTCAGATGAGCTACCTCATGTCCTGCCACTCTCTTACTCGCTTCCTTCTTCTTCCCTCACACTGAGGTTCCTGCTGTCCCAGGACAGTCCAAGCTCACTCCTGCCTCAGGGCCTTTGTACTTGCTATATTTGCCAGTGTTCAGAAAGCTCTCTCACTTCCCTCAGGTCTTTGCTTAAATATTAGCATATCACAGCCCCCCCCCCCCACCTCCTATGGACACTGTTCTCAACTTGCTCTATTCTTTATAATCCTGATTCGTACTCAAATATTTCTATTTGTTTGTTAGCTTATTTATTTTTTTTACTGGTCCAGCTAGGACATACACCACACAAGAAGAGCGAATCTACTTTATTAACAACGTTATCCCCCATACTTATATTATGGCCTGGTTCATACTAATTTCTCAACAAACATTTGTTAAATTAATGAATAAATAAATAAATTAAGCTTTGAGCCCAGAAGTCAATATATTTGAGCCACTCATAATTATAGATGATAATGCCTTATGTAATTCTTTTTTAAAAAATATAATTTATGGTCAAGTTGTCTAACATACAGTGTATACAGTGTGCTCTTGGCTTTGGGAGTAGATTTCTGGGATTCATCGCTTACATATAACATCCAGTGCTCATCCCAACAAGTGCCCTCCTCAATGCCTATCACCCATTTTCCCCTCTCTGACCTCCCCCACCTCCATTAACTCTGTTTGTTCTCTGTATTTAAGAGTCTTTTATGGTTTGCCTCTCTCCCTGTCTGTTGATAACTATTTTTCTCCCTCCCCTTCCCCCATGGTCTTCTGTTAAGTTTCTCAAGATGCACATATGAGTGAAAACATATGCTATCTGTCTTTCTCTGATGGACTTATTTTACTCAGCATAATACTTTCCAGTTCCATCCACATTGTCGCAAACGGCAGGATTTCATTCTTTCTCATTGCCAAGTAGTATTCCATTGTATATATAAACCACATATTCCTTATCCATTCATCGGTTGGTGGACATTTAGGCTTTCCATAATGTGGCTATTGTGGAAAGCACTGCTATAAATATTGGGGTACACGTGCCCCTATGCATCAGCACCCCTATATCCTTTGGACAAATTCCTAGGAGTGCTATTGCTGGGTCATAGGGGAGTTCTATTGTTAATTTTTTGAGGAACCTCCCCAGTATTTTCCAGAGTGGCTGCACCAGTTTGCATTCCCACCAAGAGTGCAAGAGGGTTCCTGTTTCTCCACAGCCTCACCAGCATCTGTTGTTTCCTGAGTTGTTAGTTTTAGCTTGATAATGTATGATGTGATTCTTAAGAAAAGAATTTGGGAGCATTTTAGGATATGGGTTTTTTTTTTCTGTATTCTCTCAATCACTATTTGCATTTACCACTTTTGCACAAATAGCTTTTTGGAAACTACACTATCAAGTAGATCACATAAAACCATTTAAATTCTTTTCTATTAGGAATCTCTCATTAAATGAAAATACATGAAATAAATTGCTTTTAATAAATTATAATAACACAAAATATGAGCCTGCAAAGTTTCCTAATTGGTTCTATTTGCAAAATTCCTTCCTAAATAGTGATTATTCAGTCACCTCCAATGATTCTAAACATCCATAGAAAATGCAAGCATGTCAATATTTACAACAATTAACATAACTTACCTCAATATGCTAATCTAATCTATAATCAGTGTGTATTTTTTTTTGACTTTGAAGTGAGCTGAATTTTATAATAAAGCTATCCAAAGGAATTTTTACCCATCTTCCTTTCCTATCTCTATAATTTAAAAAACATTCAACTTCTCAAGATTTGCAAAGCTGTACATGAATGTCCTAAGAAGGTCATATTGACATTAGTGGGATCCGTGTGGGGCAACACAAGTATCTGCTCTGAAATCTGTAAAAATGGTTTCTCTTCTGGAACCGTTTCTTAATAATTACTTTAAATATATCTGAAATTTGAAAATGGTTTTAGATTTTCAAAATATTAGCTGGGGTATTATACACATGTCCCCTATACCTCTCACCCAGCTTCCCCTCTTGTTAATATCTTATTTTGTCATAATACATTAGTCAAAGCTAAGAAACCAGCAATGAAACAGTACATTATCTAAATTTCAAGAATTCATTGAGTTTATTATTTTTCAACTAATATCATTTTTCTCTTACAGGATTTGATTCAGAATACAGCACTGAATATATTGACGCATTTCCTTAATCTTTGATCTGTGGCAGCATCTCAGTTCTTCCTGGATTCACATGACCTTAATAGCTTTGAGAAGTACTGCTAAGGTATTTTGTAGAAGGTCTTTCAATCTATGTTTGTCTGATTTTTCTTTTTTTTTTTTTTTTGGTCATGATCACAGAGGTTATAGGTTTTAGAAATTTAAGAATTGCCTTTGTCATCACACCTTATCAGGAAGCACATATTACAAACATGACTTGTCCCTGGGGATCATAACCTGAATCACCAAAACAAGATATGTTTTCCATGTTCTTCAGTATGAGTCTACCATTTTCCACCTGCAAGTTCTACACTTTAGAACCATGTCATTAAGTTCAGACCACAATCATTGTAGAAGGGACTACATTCCACCTCTTAGGGAAAGTCTAAACATATTATTTAGAATGGTTTTGTAAGAAAAAAAATTTTGTTTATTATTTACATCTATATTGACTTACATATATCTGTGTTATACTTTGGGGTACAATTTGAACTACGCTATTTATTTTATTGTTTAGATTGCTTTGTCTTTGGCCACTGGGGACACTTCTAGTTTTACTCTTGTTTCCTTGTGAGATGCTCAATCCTTCTGTTTTCTGAACTCCTCCTCACTTTCTGGAACTACAAAGCACTCTGGGCTCCTCTTGTGTTATTCTGGTCCCAACCCAGTCATCAGATCTTTCTCCAAAGAGCCCAGATTGCTCTCCATTGGGACTCAAATGAACCCAAATTCTCTAGCCTTCTTTTCTTTAACTGGTAGATTTAAAAAAACTAGCTATAGGGGCTAAGGACCTTCCTAAATGTTTTTTGAAGCATCTGTGGGTAGAGATTGTGTGCACATAAGTTCTCTTTAAGCCTTTCAGTTCCTGTTCCAAGTCCCTGCCTTTGTCTCACTTGTTCATCACTTCGAGCACCACACCACTTCCTGTGTCTCCTCTCTCCCTGTCTCTACACTGTTTTCCCCAGGGTAAGATAAACCACTCATTCTCCTTCCTTCTTCCAGAGAACAAAATACACAATAGCCTTGTACTCAGACAAAACAGAGGGGAAGTGAAGCCCAGAGTGATGAACTGCTGCAAGCTAAATATTTGATATAACTGACCCTCAGGTTCATGAAGCATCACCTACTGTTAAACATCTCTTCCCAGTTATCTCTCTCCTAAAACCTTGGCATCCCACCACATTGTTAGGCTCTGCCCATCTTCTCTCTTCTCAAAGTTGAAAGTCTCAAGGCCTTATCTCTCTCACTGCGCAGGGAAAAGACAACATGCAATTACACCATCATGGAAGTTGGGGAAATACTTAGAAGCTATGTAAAGCAAAGAATAATCATGGATTAGAGTATAGAGTATACATATATGAGATCTGTAACCCCACCATCCAACCAAAACCACTCAAAGTCATCGACCAACTTCATATCATTATGACCTATTGTCAGTTCTAAATCTTGATATTGTTTGACCTACCAGCAGATTTGACACATCCATTTTTTCTTCACATTATTTCTCACCACTCGCTTCCCAGAACACCTTTGCTGGTTCCTCATCTTGCTGATATTTTGTTGAGAAATTTCCAGATGTCAGTCCTTGAAACACTTTGCTTCTCTCTACCTATATTCACTTACCTATGTTCTCCTTCTCATGCTGAAAACTCTAAATTTATACAATTCCAGTCCTAAACCTTTCCCGGTGGTATCTGAGAGGCATCTCAAGTTTTGTTTGCTTCAGGTGAATTTCATGCCCTCTTCTCACCCAAACCCCCTGCTATCATGCCTGCCACACTTACATAGTAGTCTTTCTAGTTGCGTAGACAGCTGGGCTACCATTTTCCTCACATTTCAAATCCAATATATCTTCATATCATGTCATCTCATTATTTCAAACATAGTAAAGCAACCTGGCCAACTTGGAGGAATATAAAATATTATATATGATTTAGAAGGAACAAAAAAAAAGCAGATTTCTTTTAAATTATGAAAAAAATAAGAGCAGATAAGAGAAAAAAAGCTACCTTAGATGGTGTGGTCAAGAAAAGGGCTCATAATAAAGCAATGTGAGGTCTAGGAAAAGACTTACACAAAGGACAAAAACAAGCCTGAGACCCAGTTTTGGAGACAAGACTAACCATTCAGATTCAGGTACAAATTGTGTAGCAGAGTGCTGGTTTTCCTCAAAAAAACATTCTTTTCTTCTACCAAAGTATTGTAATTTCAACTAAGTACATTAACTTTCAGCTAAAGATTAAATTTTGAATGTAATGTACTCAGAAGTATTGCATACAGTGACTATATCACCTTCTTGAAAAGAAATTATTTTTTCTTCAACTCATCTCTTCCTTCCTTCCTGCAGATAAAATAGTTATGATGAGAAAAGACTTTCAGTATTCCAGGAGATGGTAGAGAGAGACTATGTGGAGTGAACCTGGCTCCAGAATGAACAAGACACATCATGTCCAGCTAATTAATATTTATCCTGCTGCATTAGCGTCCACTATTTGAGAACAAATTGTTATTGTATTTAAGCCACAGTGGTTTGGCTTTCTTTGTTACAGTAGTTTAACCTAATTCCTAATTGTGGTAGATTAACTATGGGCACAAATTCTTTGCAGCTGTTTTCTTCAAGAGGTGGTGGAGTCTTTCTTCATGCTTGCATTGGGGACAGCCTTTTGACACCGTTGATTAGTAAAATATGATAGAAGAAATGTGCGAGTTAGGAGTCTGTATTTTGAGCACAGTTATGTTTTATTTTTGCACTGAGAATATTATGTAAGAAAGCTGGTCCATCCTTGGAGCACGAAAGAGCACGTGGAGAAGAGGTAGAGCATAACTAGAATCAACAGTTAAAAGCATGAGTAAGGTCATCTTGAACTTTTTAGCCCAACAGACCTGCATTATATATGCAGAAAGTATATAACTACATGAGTGAGGCCATGTGAACTCAGCAAATGAACTGCCCCACCAACCACAGAGTTATGAGAAAAAAAAAACTCTTGTTTTAAGCCAATAGGCATTGTGATATTTTGCCACACAACAATACATAACTGATCACCTATCCAGTTTTACAATCTCTCTAATTAGTCTATGGGCCGAACAGAATCTTCATCTTCTTAGTGGCTTTCCTGAAAGCATTATTCACCTCTTTATTCCTTAGACTGCAGACAATAGGGTTCAACGTGGGGACTATTATTGTATAGAACACAGATGCCATTTGGTCATTGTCCATAGAATGACTCGAACTGGGTTATAAGTACATGAACATGGCAGTACCATAGAAGAGGGTGACTGCAGTGAGGTGTGAGGCACAGGTGGAGAAGGCTTTCTTCTGTCCCTCTGCTGAGCGCTTGCTCAGGGTGGCAATGCATCTGTACAGATAGGAGGTCAAGATCACTATCAGGGCAAAACAAACTTAGAAATCTACTAAGATAAGGAGCACAATCTCATTTATATAGATATCACAGCAGGAAGGACCCTGGACTGGGGAGATGTCACAGAAAAAGTGATGGACCACATCAGAATGGCAGAAGGAGAGGCAGAAGGTGAATCCAGTGTGAATGACCCAGAAACAGTAGTCTGCCGCCATGTCAGCACACAAGCTGGTGGTCACAGTGGTGGTATAATGTAAGGGCTTACATACCACTGCATGCCTGTCATAAGCCATGATGGTTAGCAGGAAACAGTCTACACTGGCAAAACCCACAAAGAAGAACATCTGAGTCACCAAAGGAGCTGACTTTATCCTCTGTGAGAATCCCAGCTGTCACCTGGGTGTAACAGCTGAGAAGTAAACACAGTCCACCAGAAAGAGGTTACATAGAAACAAAAAGCTGAAACAGACCATAAATTCAGAGAACACACTGGTGGTGACCTGAGGGGAGACATGTGGGAGAAGGGCAAACTGAGTAAAGGGGAAATGGGAGATATAGACTTCCAATTATGGAATGAATAAGTCAGGAGGATGAAGCTAGAGCACAGGGAATATAGTCGATGGTATTGTAAATAGTGTTACACGTGTTGCATGGTGACAGATGGGAGCTAGAGTTGAAGCAAAGCATAATGTGTAGAGCTGTCAAATCAACTATATTGTAGGTCTGAAACCAATGTATCATTGTGTACCATCTATACTTCAATAAGAAATAAAATAAGTGATTTTCATTGAAAAAAACTTTAGGTAAATATTTGGATCAGGTTTTTTGTTTTTGTTTTGAGTGTGTATTTAAATTCCAGTTGGTTAGCATATAGTGTGATATTAGTTGCAGGAGTAGAATTTAGTGATTCATCACTTACATAAAACATCCAGCTCCTTAATACCCATCACCCATCCCCCTGCCTCCCTCCAGCAAACCTCAGTTTTTATCTGTAGTTAAGAATCTGTTTTATGGTTTGGCTCTTTCTTTTTTTCTCCTATGTTTATATATTTTGTCTCTTAAATTCCACTTATGAATGAAATCATACGGTATTTGTCTGTCTCTGACTGACTTATTTTGCTTAGCATAATACACTCTAAACTCCATCCACCTCATTGCAAATGGCAAGATTTCATTCTTTCTATGACTGAGTAATATTCTATTGTATATATATCCCACATTTTCTTTTTCCATTCACCATACTCTGGTTTCTCTTCATATCGTATAAATCTTTCGCCTTTATCCATTCACCAGTCGATGGACACTTGGGGTCTTTTCATAATTTGGCTGTTGTTGATAAGGCTGCTGTAGACATTGGTGGGCCTGTGCCCCTTCAAATCAGTATTTTTGTAATCTTTCAGTAAATATCTAATAGTACAATTGCTGGATCATAGGGTAGTTCTATTTTTAACTTCTTGAGGAACCTCCATACTGTTTTGCAGAGTGATTGCACCAGTTTGCATTCCCACCAACAGGGTGAGAGGGTTCGCCTTTCTCCACTTCCTTGCCAACACCTGTTGTTTCCTGAGTTGTTAATGTTAGCCATTCTGACAGCTGTGAGGTGGTATCTCATTGTGGTTTTGACTTGTATTTCCCTAATGATAAGTGATGCTAAACATCTTTTCTTGTGTCTGTTGGCCATCTATATGTCTTCTTTGGAAAGGTGTCTATCATAGATCATCTTTATTCATAATCATCAAACACTAGGACAACAGTTGAAGAGAGGGATAAACAATCAGTAATGACCATACAGTGAAATAGTAGTCTGCCATTTGTCACAGGTAACGATATGGATGGGTCTCAAATGCTAAGTGAAAGATTATAGACTCAAAGAGTACATAGCTTAGAATTACAGTTAGGATACTCTTGCCAAGGCAAATTTATTTAGACAAAACAGTTTATAGGTTGCCGGGGACAGTGGATAGGAGAATGGGTTTACCAAAAGAAGTTCCTATGAATTTCTGCAGTTGCTAGTGCCTACTTGTCATAAATTTGACAGAATCTTACAACTACCCATGGGGATTGTAGATATTATTGTATGAAAAATAATACATAATTATAAACTGAAAAAATAACAAGAAATAACATGTAATACAAAAACATGTGTGTTCAATGAAAATTACCAGCGTGGCCCCCACAGGCAGTTTAACTACTTCTCTCCTGGGAAGGTGGGATGTGGTGCTAGAATTGTTCTCCCAGGGGAAATTCCCAGAGAGCTCTTTGCCTCTATATATTTTTTCATGTCCCCATGCATTAGCCATTGAAATCCCAATACAACTGCACATGACATCATTGTAGAGGAACCAGTGTACATGTTGAACCCATTTGGTAATCATTTATTCATTTGAATGTTAATACTTGCTAGTGCACAGGGGCCTTATTGCAGAATTCTCTATAAGCCTGCAACCATATTCAGGGGAAATACCCTAAGATAAAAATTACATTGACTTTAAAAATGATAATTTCTTATTGAGGTTTTCCAAACCCTCCCTGATTGTTATTTACAGACAGACACAAGTCTGTGAATTATATAAGAGGTAATCTTGTCAGCTTTATTTTATAAGGAGAAAGTAAGTGATTCTTGAAAGAATGCATAAGTTCAGAAATTGA
>PISW01014753.1:0-19715 GCA_004023785.1 Mungos mungo | reverse complement strand
CCCCCCCATCTCTCCCCCCCCCTCCCTCTGTCTCAGAGCCTGGATGGAGCCTGCTTCAAATTCTCCCTTTCCCTCTCTGCCCTTCAACCGCTCACACTTTGTCTTTCTCTCAAAAATAAATAAATATTAAAAAATTAAAAATAAATAAATAAAATCATATTCACTGTGTATCTGTTTCATTTCTTAAATTCCACAAATGAGTGAAATCATATGGTATTTGTCTTTGTCATAATTAGCTTAGCATAATACTCTCTAGCTCCATCTGCGTTGTTGGAAATGACAAGATTTAAGTACTATTATGACTTATATTCTGGGGTGTGTGTGTGTGTGTGTGGCCACATCTTCTTTACCCATTCATCAGTCAATGGACACATGGACTCTTTCCATAGTTTGGCTGTTGTTGATAATGCTGCCATAAACGTTGGGGTGCATGTGCCCCCTTGAGTCCCCCCATATCAATCCTTTTCTTTCTCTGTACTGAACATGTCTATTATTATAGTAATATGCATTAATTTATTTTATCTGAATATATTCTACTACGCCCACTTTCATCTCAAGCTAATGTGTCATTTATCTGACCTCTTTTCCAATAAAATTTCCAATTGTTATCCTATGCTTCTACTCTTTCTCTAATATTTAATCATCTCAATCTTTAAAGAAATCCCTCCAATCTGAATCTTTTTGATAACACACAGGGCCCTGGGTATTTAACTCCATTATTTTAAACCCAAATACTCTCATTTTCAAGCAGAATTGGGACGGCAATGGCAGTGGCAGGCATTCTGCAGGCTGCACGAGCCACCAGAGGCGCCCCTCGTGTTGTCATCCATGGAGCTGTGACCCAGGGATGTCATTCCCCATAGAATGCAGTCTGGGAGGTACTCCTAGACTATGTAGCATTGGGCTCTAGTGCTAGGGAGTTAAGGATTCCAGAACATACCAGCCCAAAGTGTGCCTCTGAGGCATATGGATTCTTTAGAAAATGATTTTTATTTATTTGTTTGTTTGTTTGTTTGAGAATGAGAGAGAGAGCGCGCGCGCGAGAGAGAGCATGAGTGAGTGGGGGAAGGGCAGAGAGAGAGAGAGAGAGAATTCCCAGCAGCCCTGGGCTGTTAGTGCAGAGCCTGACGTGGGATACTATCTCTCGGGTGAGATCCTGACCTGAGCTGAAATCAAGAGTCTGAAGCTTAATCGACTGAGCCACCCATGCGCCCCTAGCATATGGATTATTTTGAGGTTATTAAGACCCTGCAGGTGCAGGAAAAAGCTCTAGAACCAAGGGACAATTTTTTCTTTGGTAAAGCGAATTTACATTTATTAAAAGGAAATTTCCATGTGTAGAGAAGTCTCTGTCTCCTGTACCAGGAAGAGGAGGACTCTTAACAACGCTTATCGATGAAGTAGGCACAACTTACATCTGTGTAACAAACCTTACTCAATAACCCTTGTTTACCCTCCTTCCATCACCTTCCCATAACTTGCCTCACCCACCCTGAGCCCCACGCCCCTTTTCTTTTAGCCTAAGATGGCACATAAGCCCTAAACATCCCTTTGAGTTACTCATCTCTAGGTGCTTCCATATGTTACATGCACGATAGATGAGTTCAACTTCAGTCTGTTTTTCTCTCTTGTGAATCTGTCTTCTGTTACAGAGCCTCAGCCCAGAACCCAGATAAAAAGACATTTTTTTCTCTTCTACAGGGATGAAGGGCATCTCCTAGAGCGTGGGTTTGCAGGGAGCACCCCGGTAATAACTCTCCACTAAGTGTGGAACTGCCCAAGGGTGTGAAGTGGGGCAGGGGACAGGAGGCTGGACACATCCCAGGGTCCAGAGCTCAGATGGCTTTGTGTTCCTCGTTAAGAATTGTTACCCACCGTCCTCCACCCAACTTGGGGAGTTAACAAAAGAAGGCCAGATGGGGACAGAGTTATAAAAAGCGCTGAGTTCAGTGCCACCCCCCAAATCTGACCTCTTTGGGTGAGGGCCATGCTTAAAGCCTGACCCCTGAATTGCATCTTCCCCATCAACATTTATGGGAGTCATGTGTGTCATCCCCTGGACCTTGTGCCTCCTTTGTAAGCCCTAGCTGACCAGGTAAACACCTAAGACGTTGATGCGTTAATCACACATAAAAACGTTGGCAAGCATTTATCTCAAGATGCCTTTTCTAGGAGAGATTCTAATCGTGAGAATCCTGAGTCCTCTGGGGACAAAGCTTCCAGAGAGGCTTTGGGAACCTGTTGTGTTCTGTGGTCACATGGTCCTTTTCTCTGTGCCCTTGTCTTCAGGGGGAGCCCCAGCCACAGGCTATGTGGCCACATCACCACCAGGTGGCAGTGGAGTCACTTCCAAAGCTCTCGGGACACCACAGGGCCCAGCTGGGTTACTCGATGTCAATAAAAGGAGTAGAGGTATAAAGAACAGAGCCCAGCTTTGGAGCCACCCAGATAAGACGAGAACCACTGCCCCGCTGCTTACACACTGCAGGCCTTGGGCGAGGGGCTGGACTTGTGCCTCCGTTTCCCTAACTAATCGTGCTACAAGCTTTAAGAAAAGCCCCCGTCTTCCAGAATTGTAATTTACTAAGGGCTTATTGTGTTCCGGGCCTGCTCGAAGATCTTTACGTGACCCAACTCGTTTCCTCCTCACAAAAGCCTGTGGAGCGCATGTTATTATCATCCTCATTTTCTAGCTGAGGAAACAGGCACAGAGAGGCTCAGTAGGTGTCCAATGTCACACAGCAGAGCTGGGATTCAATCCCAGCTGGGCTGGCTTCAGAGCACCTCTCCCCTAACTACTAGACTGTGCTACCTCTAACACAAATGACTATTTCCAACTGCTCCCGAGTCACTGTCCTTAGCCATAGCCTGTGACAGAGACTGTGTTGAGGAGAAAGTGAAATTAGAAGAAATACAAACAGAGAGAGAGAGATGTTTCTGGATCCAGGCACCCCAAATCTTGGTTGATTTTCCAGACTTCCTGAGCTGTGGACCTACGACTCCATTGGGAGGGTCCTCCATAAGGCCACAGAGTCTTCTGCATCTGGGAGAAACAGCTTCCAACTCCTGCACATTCCTTGTGCTCCAAGGGGCACAGTAGCTCCCTGCATCCTGGCTTCTTAGAGAGTATGTGGGGGTTTGTGAGGGAGGCGTTGGTGGCTCTTTCGTGGGGCCATCACTTTTTTCGTGCCCATCCTGGGTGTTTAAAGCTCATCTCCCCCCGCTCCTCATATATCCTGCTGGAGCCCTGCTTTCGTGACAGGCCAGTATGGACACGAGGGATGGCAGACAGCCCCAAGCATCCTCTGTGAGGCACTCGCCATCTCCAGGGTCCCAGGAATGTCTCCGCCCACGCCGCCCTCACGTGACAGGGCCCGTGGGCGTGGCCGTGCTCTGGGCCTCCTCAGCCCCTGCCCTCCGTGTGCTCCTCCGCAGAGGAGCCCCTGCAGGGCTTCCAGGGCCAGAGCTTCCCCTGGGGATCTTCGTGCCCGGCCCTTGAGTCCAGGTGAGGACGGTGTGTCAGCCTCTGGGGCTCCTGCCTGGAATTCACCTTGTGGAGACCCGGACATTCGTGCATTGTCTGGAGGTGCAAAATGCTATGACCACTCTGGAAAATTGCTTGGCAATTATGTAGAAAGTCCAATGTCTATCTGTCCCATAACTCAGGTCTGTCTGTCCTGTAGTCCTAATCCTAGGTATTTAACCAAGAGCAATGAAGAGCGATGTCCACAAAAAGCCTTGTGCAAGAAAACTCACACGAGATTTATTTATAGTGTCTCAAAGCTGGAGACAGACCAGATGTCCCTCAAGGAGGGAATGGGTAAGCGAGCGGTGGCAATGTCACATAGGGAGCACCGCACAGCACTGACACACACCGCAGGACCACAAGAACGAGTCTCAGACCCAAGGCTGGGTGAAAGCATCCAGACACAGAAGGTTCATGCTCTGTGGTTCCAGTTTACATGAAGTTCTAGAAAATGCAAAACTAACTCATAGTAATAGGAATCAGAATGGTGTTTGGTTCGAAGTGGGCATGCAGGGGGTGGGGACAGTCCCTGGGAACGTTTCTATACCTCAGCCTCCAGCCTTGTGAGCTCTTCACGGATGCCTTGAGGAGCCACTCACTGATTTGTTGGCTCCGTGCATGGCGGAGCTGAAGGCAGGGGTTAGGGCAAAGGGACATTTAGTAGAGATGGATAGTTCTGGGGACGTTCATATTTCAGAGACAGTGTAACAGAGACTGCTACTGCTTCTTAATAATCATGTTCTCCTTTTATTACGTCCCACTTGTAGCTGGACATGGTGCCAACCAACCAAAAGATAATGTGCCCCAGACTCTCTTGCAGCAAGAAGAGGCCACATCACTAAGAGGTAGTATGTGTGACCTCCTGGGAGAGTTTGGGAGGATAGGGAACTCACCCTTTCCCCTCCTTCCTCTTCTTTGGAACACAGAAGCGATGACTAAGGCTCCAGCAGCCATCTTGGACCATGAGTTTGAAAGCCACCTAGATGGGGCACATGGGTGGCTCAGTTGGTTGAGGTTCGACCTTGGCTTAGGTCATGGTCTCACAGCTCGTGAGTTCTGGCCTCGTGTCAGGCTCTGTGCTAACAGCTCAGAGCCTGGAACCTGCTTCGGGTTTTATGTCTTCCTGTGTCTGCCTCTTCCCTGGTCATGCTCTATCTCTTCCCTCTCTCAAAATAATAAACATCAAATCAAAGAAAAAATGAAAGCCACCTAGGGAGGACAGAGGGAAGTCTGGGAGAGGCACTGTGGAGCTGTCACCAGTTTGGCCTGTCCACTTGTAGACTTGTGTTTAGGTCACTGCTAATTGAGTTTTTCCAGAACTTGCTGTTACACCCAAGGCCAAGTGATACGGGTTGCAGAATATGGAGGTTAAGAGTGTGACTTCTGGACCCAAACAGCCGGCCTCACACCTCCGTGGTCACTTGCCAGCCAGATGACTCTGGGATGCCCACCTATCTTCTCTGTCTCTGTTTCCTCATCGGGAAAATGGAGATAGAACTACGTACCTTGTGGGGTTGTTGCAGAGATCAGCGGAGTGGACAGGGTAGAGTGCATTTGGAAAGTGTTAAGTGTAAGTTCTGTGAAAAGTCCCTGGTACACGGCAAGTGCTCTGTAAGTGTGAGCTTTTATTATTTTTGCACAGAGGGACACGTACAGAGAGAGAGAGAGAGATCGGGTCTGGGTGACCTACCAGGCCACACTTGTGCTGTCTGAGGAGAATGCTTCCTGCAGGTGGCCCTGTGTCCTCCACATTTGACTTCTGGAAGCTTACAGAGGCTCCCAGCCTCCCTCTGCTATGCACCGAACATTTTCCTTCTGCAACTGGCCATGGGGCGGCGGTGTTCCCAAGGCTGTCCCCCCACCCTGTGCCCTGCAGCCCTTCCCTGCCTGCTCTTCCTCATCATATGTAAGGCGAGGGGGCTTTTTAGGTTCTCCCCCAGGAGGGGAGGAGCCAGGCTTAGTAAGCAAAAATACAGGTCTCCTGGTTAAATTTGAATTTCAGGTAAACAATGAGTGGGATTTTTTTTTAAGTATAAATATGTCCCAAGTATTGCATTTTATCTGGCACCCCTAAGTGTGGGCCCCTCTGCCCAGGGCTCCCACGCCTGTCTGCGATCTCTGTCATACTCTTCAGTCCCCTGCAGGTGCTGGTGGGGGTGGAGGAGCAGGTCATCTCCAGGGCCCCGCCCCGTGTCCACCTCCCACGCTGCCTGCACAGCTTCCCAGAGGCTCTCTCTCCTGCCACCGGGGAACGCTCTCTCCTCTGGAGCCGGGAAGACTGGCTCTGACCTGTCACAGGTCTTCCAGGTTTCTGGATTATCTGTGAATTAAGCTCTGAGTCCTTCAGGTTCTTACAACCCAAAGCTGACTCTTGACATTTAAAAGCCAAGCCACATTTTGGGCCCCGGTTCTCCCCTCCTGTACCTTGGGAGGTGGTGGCTGTTGAGGCTGAGAAAGAAGCAGGACGCGGGGGGCAGTGCAGCTGATTTTTCCAGGCATCCCCCAGCACCCCACGGAGGGGCTCATTTAAACATCCCCAGCCTCTGTCATCATTCCTGTCCCTGTCCCAACATGGCCACGCGGGTGGCCGTTGTTACAGCTGTCAGGCTATTAAAGGACAGGGGTACCTGGTCTGTTCACGTCCTCCTCCCCTGGCATCTGTCAGAAAACACAGCCAGCAGCTCCCGGGGCTGCTTCCCAGAGGGGACTGTCATTGTGTCTGTCCTGTCAGCCGATGCCAGATGCGCCCCCTGAGAGAATCCCAGCTCACGCCTGTGCCGTGTGCTCAGGACCTAGGAGAGAAGACCGGAGGCTTCTGGGACTTGCGGAAACGGAGAAGTGCTGGATGCAGCCCAGCACGCCTCCAGGCGGATATTGTGCAGCTTCCCGTGTCCTCCTAACTGAGCTCTGCCGATGACCAAGCTCGGGATGTACACAGCCTGGTCTCTGGGGCCTTCAGGGACTGAGGGCACCTGGGCGTTACCTTCGCAGCACAGTGAACCTGAAAGGCAAAGGGAAATGGGAATTTAATTCCGGCAGGTGCTTCTCCTCCGCCACCAGGCTAAAAATGTACCCTTTTGTGTAAGACACGGGCCTTAGTCACCGAGGAAAGTGAACTTGGGACGAAGAGGAGCGTCCTACACTTGGCAAGCTTGCTGAGAATTCACACTTCCTGACTCAAAGCCCCTGACATTTCCGGAAGAGCCAGCTTTAATCCAGGTGTTTTCGAATGATCCAAACTGAGAGGCAGGAGGCCCTATTAGCAGCATGACTCCGGGTGACTACTTGGGATTGCATTTGCTCAGAAGCGTAGCTTTCTCTGGAAGTGATGGGAAATTGCATTTTGTGTGACTTGGGAAGAGGGCCTGTGTCAAGCCCTGTCATAAGGATAAAATCTGGAAAGAACACTGATGCCAGAGATGTCATGTTTGCCTCAAGATGGAGCTCGGAGTGTCGTGGGGATAGGGTGGGAAGCAGCTTTGCTCTCTGGAGGAGAGGACATTCGTTGGCCTTGAGGGCTGTACGTTCAAGTAAAGCCCCATTTAAAGGCCAGTCATCACAGGCTCATAGCGAGCTGCTGAGGAGGAGGCCTGGAGGCCTGTCTGGCCCGATCTGGTTTTTGCCATTTCTCTCTGTCTGTCTGTGTTACTTCTCCCCAGACGGGAGTGTGAGCTTCACACGTGCAGGACTGTTTCTCTGATCTGCTCACTGCTGTACCCCTGGTGCCTTGAACATTGTCAGACGCACGGTAGCCCTGGGCGTGTGCTCACCGAGTGGATATGCGTGAGGACATGTGGACACTCACACATGAGCGGACGCAGGGGGGCCCTGGGCGTGTGCTCACCGAGTGGATACGCCTGAGTTCATGTGGACACTCACACAGTGCAAAGGCCTCTGAGGCTTTGCAAGCACACCAGTTATCACTATTATTAGTGTACTATTAGCTTCCATTTACTGAGTGCACGCTATCCTGTGTTCCAATGGCATACGAAGCAGTTTGTATACATGATCTTATTCAATCTCACAATAAATGATAGTGTATTTTTATGGCCCTATTTTATAGATAAAGCAACAGAGGCTCTAAGACATTAAATAACTTATCCAGAGCCACATGGTCAGGAAGTGGTGGAGCTGATATTCACCAGAGGCCTGCTTGGCTCCAAGACTGTGAAATACCCAGCAGACTTCTTGCTCTTTTTCTCTCTGTTTAAAAAAAAATCACAGATTTATTGAGCTATGATTCATATGCTGTACAGTTCACTTATTTAAAATCCACAACCCAACGGCTTTTGTAGAGTCACAGAGTTGTACAGCCAGTCACCACAGTCCACTTAAAAATTTTTTTAACATTTATTTATTTTTGAGAGAGAGAGAGAGAGAGAGACAGATCATGAGCAGGGTAAGGGCAGAGAGAGAGGGGGACACACAGAATCAGAAGCAGGCTCCAGGCTCTGAGTTTCCAGCACAGAGCCCGATGCGGGACTCAAACCCATGAACTGTGAGATCATGACCTAAGCCGAAGTCAGATGCTCAACCGACTGAGCCACCCAGGCACCCAACCACGGTCCACTTTAGAACACTGTCTTCACTCCAAAAAGACACTGTGTACCCATTAGGGATCCTTTCCCATTTCTCCCGAAGTTCTCCCAGACCTAGGTCACCACAAAGCTGCCTTCTTTCTCTATAGATTTGCCTAGTCCGGGCATTCCGTATAAATGGAATCATACAATATGAGGCCTTTTGTCATTGGCTTCTTTCACGTGCTTTCAAGGTTCATCCATGTTGCAGCATCAGTCACCACTTCATTCCTTTGTACGGCTGCACAGTGTTCGATGGTGTTCCATCCAGGGTGTGTGGTAGGCCACGTGCTCATCCATGCGTCGTTGATGGGCATCTGGGTGGTTTTCATACACGAATGCTGCTGTGAACCTTCAGGCACACGATTTTATGTGCATCTGTGTTTTCTTTCTCTTGGGTACATACTTAGGGGGAATTGCTGGGTCATGATGGCTCTACGCGTAGCTTTTTGAGGAAGTGCCGGACTGGTTTTCAAAGCAGTTTACCATTCTGCATTCTTACCAACAGCACAGTCTGAGGGCTCCAATTTCTCCACCGCTTTGTCATCACTAGTGCTTATCTGGCTTTGAAGCTAGTCCTCCTGGTGGGTATGGAGTGGGGCCACACTGCGGTTTGACCTGCATTTCCCCTGTGGCTCACTGGCTTCTCACACCCATGCACTCACCTTGACTTTGGGTCTCTTGGCATAGCTGGCTGACAGTTCCACCTGCTCCTTCCCAACCGGTGTCTCATCGGAGGTGAGCCCCGTCCTCAGCATGGCTCCGGGGGAAAGACAGAGGGGTGGATCCTAGTCGCTGGGGACATTTTGTTTGCAAAGTCGGAATACTCAAAATTGGCAGAGTGGGCAGAGTTAAATTTGGCAGAGTTGGAGCATATGAGGGAGAGACAGGGGAAATGTAGAGCAGCTGGGGAAAGATCAGGAAGGAGAGACTGAGCATGTCTGGTGCCCGCGAGGAGACCCTGGGCAGGAGCTGTCCAAAGAATGTAATGAAATGCTGTGTGTGCTACAGTGTGACCTGTCCCTGAACCTTCCCTGTGACATCCGAAGTAAGTCTTCACTGCTCAGGAGAGGCTTGTTGAGGAGTGTTCTTTCTGGTGTGGTGTGGTGTGTGTGTGTGTGTGTAGTGACGGAGGGGAGGATATGAGGCAGTGCTGAATCAGGCGTGAGGGTTAGTGTGGGGTGAAATCAGGGGTTTCGCAGAGACTGTCTCCCTGTGGTGACAGGTCTGTCGCACTAGCTGAAAAAGTGCTCCTTACGTGCTTGGTGAATGCTGGTTCCTGGGTCTCATCCTGTGTATTTATTATTTTGAGAGACAGAGAGACAGAATGTGAGCAGGGGGAGGGGCAGAGAGAGAAGGAGACACAGAACCCGAAGCAGGCTTCAGGCTCCGAGCTGTCAGCACAGAGCCCCACACTGGGCTCAAACCCATGAACCATGAGATCATGACCTGACTCTTAACTGACTGAGCCACCCACGCTCCCCCAGGGAAGCAGCATTTTAAAGAGCTACCCACGTGATTCTCGTGGTTCTAAACTTTGAGAATCTGCAGGGGACCCTAGGACCCCCCATCTTCCGATAGCCTGTTTGGCTTCTACCGTTCTGTTTCTAGAGGTGAAGGACGAGAGGCTTACGCCACCCCAGGTCTCCCAGACGTTCTTCTCATGAGACTCGTACCTTCCGAGCAGACTGGCCGCAGGGCCACCCTGTGGCCTTCCTCCGTGTGGCTTCCTCTGCGTGTTTATTGCAGACGCTGCTCCACGTTTCTGACCTCCAGTTGGCACCCAGCAGGCTTCCTCTAGTCTCACATTTCTTGGGTTATTTCAGAGGGTGGACAGGAGACAGTCACAACTCTCCTCAGGAGGCCTCTGCGTCCATCAGGGTTTCTATCTCTCTGGGGCCCTTCTTCACACTCCCCGTGACAATACCAGGCATCAGCCAATGTCTGCCCTTGGACTTGACTGCTTTTCTTTTTCTCGAAACATTCAGGTTGAATAGGCCTGGCCCCTGTCCCCATAACCAGCTTTTGTGTTCTTTTGTCACCAACACCTGCACATTCAAGTGGGCACAGGATGCAAGAACGTGGCATGCGTGATGACAGTCACAAGGTCCCCTTATCCAAAGGCCACGGAGGGCTCTAGTCTGCAGAATACTCTTCATTGTGACATTCCAGGCTGTGAAGAATAATAATGATTTAAACATAGCAGAAACTGGTCTACTGAAGAAGTACAACTCATGTCATTACCAAGATGCAATTTTTTTTTTGTCCCAGACGGTCCTTTCACATCACTTCAGAAATGGAAACTTTCAGGGCCAACTTTTGAGGGGTTCTCAGGCACTGCACCTTGGAATTTATGGAACTTCCCCCAGGTGATGTCTAGATTTCTCTACCTAGTTTAAATAGCTGAGTTCCCGTTGGAGGAGGTCATGGAGAGGACATGACCTCTGGTTGACCAGCAAGCTGGACCCAGGCAATCAGAGGTTCCCCCCTGCCTCCCCTGTCCTTGCAGTGTAAGCTCTGGCCACCATTCCTGAGCTCGCGGCCAGTCAAGGACATGGCCTTGAGAGGGCTGTGGAGACCGTCTACATAACATACACGAATGAATATTCAAGCCTCTGTATGAACCGGGAAGAGTCCGGCAGGCAGGTGCCGAGACCCACTCGCTCACGGCCACGTGTAATTTCCCCTGCTTAGTAACCCTGACACCCACCCATCTGGGGAGTCTGCCTTTCTCTTCAGCTCTCCCTGCCCTGGGTGCCCTGAGGTCAGTTTGCAAACCAAGACTTCCCCAGGATTTTGAGGTATGCATTTCTTGCCTTCGTTTGTAGCTTTACAATGTACAGGTGCTTCCTTCAACGGTGTAGTTCCATTTTGCCTCATTTTGAGCCTTATATAAAGGGAATCATATGTATGTATGTATCCTTTGTATCGTGCTTCTTTTGCTCAATATTATGTTCTTGAGATTCATCTTTATAGTTTCACTCGCTACCCAGGCCTCCAGCGCCCCCTCCTGGCGCTGTCCCTAACCAAGTGCCCAGTCAGCAGAATCTGGAAACCCTGCTGGGGGGCTCCTGTGAGTCCCAGCTGGGTCTCTCTCTAATTTTTTTTTTTTTTTTTTTAGCTTATTGATTTATCCCAACACATGCTCTAAGCTGGGCAGAGGGGTGGCTGAGGGCCCCGGCGAGCCCTCCTGCGAACTGAATCCTGCGACGCCCTCCCCGGGGAACTGTAGAGCCCCCCCCCCCCCCCCCCCCCCCCCCCCCCCCCCCCCCCCCCCCCCCCCGCAGAGCCTCATCAGGCCCGTGGACCCAAGGAAGGGACAGCAGGCACAGCAGGAGTGACAAAAACAGTCGCAGGTGTTTGCGCAGCTGGGGCCTGTGCCCGGGCCCTGAGCACTTTAGCGCTGTTAAGCCTACGACAGCCTCTAGGGAGTGGATGGGGAAACTGAGGCTCAGAGAAGTGAAGACACTTGCCTGAGGCCACACCGCTAGGGAAAGTGGGGCCGGGACTCAGTGCAGGTCATGTGTTTGCAGGGTTCCTCCCCTTTTCCACGCTGCGTCCCGAGCCCTGGGGCCGGTCCCGGCCCTGCAGGGGATAAGGGGTGGGGTGGGGGCGGGACCGCACGTCTCCACGCCCCTCCCAGCAGGAGCACGCCTGCACTTGGCCGCGGCCTTCCTCCGTCTCAACAGCACGCGCCCAGCACGGGAGAAGGCCCTGCGCAAGCGGCCCGAGAGCGCGGAGGTTAGTGCGGAGCTGTCCTCACAGCGTGGGGCGCGGGGACAGGGGACACGGCAGCTGTGAGAGATCAGACAGAGAAGGCGGGAGAGGGCAGGGGAGGGCGGGAGCCGGGTCAGACCTCCGCCGCCTAGTACCCTGCCCCGTGCCCTCCCCTCTGCTCCTGCCCAGACGCCGCCTCCAGGCAGCACCACCTGCCCCGCCCCCAGCTCTGCTCTCACAGCACGCAGCCCCGCCTTTCCACGGCCACCCATGAAGGGATTGGCCGGGGTGACGATTCTTGGGGACTCGCTGCAGATGTTGTGTTCCCGCCAGCGAAGGGGAGGAGAGGGTGCGCTGACTGATGTCAACCCCGCCGCTGGGATGGTGCCGGGTCGCGCAGACGGGAGGGACGGTGGGGAGATGGTGGGAGAAGGAAGGGAGGGCGGCCGACGCCCGCTGGGGGCCGGCCCACGGGGCCACCTAGCGGCAGAGGCGTCCCTCCCGGCCGTGTGCGCACACCGGCCCCCACGCAGCAGCCGGGCATCGCGAAGGTTTCAGCTCTCTGGAATCCGGGCTCCTTTTTGTATGAGATCTACAGTAAGAGACCAGACTGTGAATGAAAAACCCGGTGAACCGAGAGGGAGCGGTACAAACGGAAAGTTCTCGTCTGCAGACGGCTTAGTCCTGTTTCAGGCGGGATCCGGCAATGGATGCAGAAACGGATGGGCAGGAGGAGGATGGTACAGGATTTCTATGTCAGCGCAGAGCGTCTCTCCGCAGGGTCCTCGCTGACCGCAGAGGGGGAAACGAGCCCTTCCGGGGCGCCCGGGGGGCTCAGTCAGTTCAGAGTCCGACTTGGGCTCAAGTCACCATCTCGCGGTTCGCAGGTTCGAGCCCTGCGTCCGGCTCTGTGCTGACAGCTGGGAGCCTGGAGCTGCTCCGGAATCTGTCTCCCTCTCTCTCTGCCCCTCCCCCCTCCTCAAAAATAAACATTAAAAAGTTTTTAGAAAGGAGTCATCCACATAGGCGGATGTTATGTGTGCCAAGTGATCAGTGATGCCATCACGAGGTGTGACGAGTGACGTCGTGGGCCCCCTGATGTCACACGCTGAAGGACACAGAGGCACTTGTGGGCTATTGCTGCCCACCGGGGCCTGTTGGTCTCAACGAAGGAAACGAGGCACTTCCTGGACTCGCGGACTCCGCACCAGGAGGGGGTTCGGGCAGCCTTTCGCCACTCCGGGAGTCTGGGCGGCAGCAGCGCCCAACCTCCCCGGAGCTTGTAAGAAAAGCAGAGTCCTGGGCCTGGCCCTGAGATCCCCCGCCCCCCTCCCCACCCTTGGTCCCACGCACCGTGGAGGCTGGCTTTGACCCCTAGTCTCAAGGTCACAGGGAACCACGTGGGAAAGCAGAGCGGCTTTGGATGGGAAGCCGAGGCTGTTGGGGCGAGCCCGGGGATCTGGGCGGGGGGGGGGGGGCGGGGGCGGTCCCTGGGCTGTGGCTGCAGAAGAGCCGAGTGTAATGACAAGTCCCAGAACCCTGCCTCGTCCCGAGGGGCTGAGTCCACAAACCCCAGCACACGTGTGCCTCTCGCTGGACCGCGAGGAGCGAGAGCAGACCCCGGGGTGGCGGAGGCAAGCGGAGGCACAGGGCTCGCCCCCGGGGTTCTCCGCGCGGATCGCCACGGCCACTTGCTATTTTTCAGGGGAGGGTTCAGGGGTTCAGGATGCATATGGGCATAGAGGCTCCCTCTCTTTGCCAAGTGACTCATTCGAAATGGGAGCATTTATTTGAGGGAGCGTGTGACAACTGAGGTCCGCAAAGTAAAGTGGGGGCCGGGGGTCTGCGTCCGCAATCCCGGCCCATAAGTCGTCTCCCCCAAAGTCCCTGCTGTCCCCCAGCTCGTGGAGCCGAGGCCTTGGCCTGCTGGGGTGTCCGCCCGCGAGGTGGGCTCCCACATGGTGGGCTCCTCCCCGGGAGACCCCCGTCTACAGCAGGAGCGCCCGGCTCAGAAGGCGGCTCCTGTCCTCATAAAGTAAGAGCAGGCGGTCTGAGCCACAGTAATCAGCACGAGTTCCCGGGCTGCCGGAAGTCGTCGGGCGCTGAGGTTTACGTGTGCGCGAGTATAAGTGCCCAACAGCTTCAGATGGGATCGTGCGTGTGTGCGTGTGCCGTGCACCCCGAAGGATGAAAGACGCAGGGCTGTTTGAACTTCTGTTGCGGTGTCACTTGGGAAGTTTAAAGTCAGGCAAGTTGGTGTGATCAGCCAGAGGGGATGTTTCATTTCTGCCTTGGAAATTAACAACAACAACAACAACAACAACAACAACAACAGGAGTTTTCCATGTCCTGGGAGGCGGGGGAGGGTCTCCCCCGGGCGGTGACAGCAGATGATCGTTCTGCGGTGTCACTGGGAACGCTGGCTCGGACGAAGGACCAGCCAGAGGCAAGCACTGGGGTCTGGGGGCGACAGATGGCTCCGTCAGATTTGGCTCCTGGAAATTGTGCAAGACAGGTGACACTTGGCGGGGCTGCAGAGGCCTGGACTCCTAGGGTGGCCTCGGAGGCCGACTCGGCGGGGCCCAGAGCAAACTGGAGAGTGGGGGGACCTCCTGTCCGCTTGCAAGTTGCACCACGCACTCCGGGATTTGGCGGAAGGACCTTGGAGCTTCATGGCCGCTCATGACGTCACAGTGTCCCATGAGGCCTTTAGTTATTAGCCACACCCCTATCTCCCGCCTAATCTCCTCCCCTTACTCCGTTCTAGCTCCTCTGGCCTTCTTGCTGTTCCTCCCCCACACCACCCGTGTTGCTACCCAGGGCCTTTGCACATGCAGTTCCCACTTCCCAGAATGCTCTTCCTCCTGATATCTTCAAAAGCTCACTCCCTTACTTCCTCTGGGTCTTTCTGCAGTTGTTACTTTCTCCATAGGGCCTTTCTGAAACACCCTGTGTGGTGTGGCCCCCCCCCCCAGCCACCCACACACACATATACACTTGGGCATGAAAGCTCAGAGCCACTCATTCCCATTCCTGTTTCCTAACGGGGCCCCGAGGCCATCCCTGTTCATATCCAACTTGTCACCGGGAGAGAAGATAAGCCCAGAGCCGGCCTGGCCCCCTGGTCTCCCGCCAGGCAGGCCTCTGTGCCCCATGCCCCCCTTCCTGCATGGTCATGAATCACAGCCTGCCGGGAAGGAGGAGTAAGTGGGCCGTGGCCGGGACCCTGGGCAATGACGAGGATGTGCCCGGCCTGCCTTCAGCGCCCGCAGACAGAGGCCATGGGACGCGGCAGCGGGCCAGCAGGCAGGTAGGACCATGAAGATGCCCCTTTCCTGGCCCTCCCGCCCTCTGGATGGGCCCAGGGTCCAGTGCCCAGCGCCACCAACGCTGGCCGAGGGTCTCTGGTGGCTGGAGGTTCTGTGTCACCTGCTGTCCCTACCAAGCTGGTTGGTGGGCACGCGCTGCACCTGCACCCAGGAGCTGAGGGTCTGGTCACCTTGTAACTCGGGCAAGGCCTTTACTTTTTCTGAGCCTCCGTTGTCTTCATCTGTAAAATGGGAGGGTTCTTTAGTACTTAGGGACCAAAGACAGTCCGACACTTAGTGAGATGCTGTGATGACAACGTGGTGGCCTATTGCAGAGACTGAGAGCTTCCTGACTGATTCAAACCCAGAAGGCATCCCGTGAGAAGGGAAAACGCCAGCCCTGCAGGTTGAATCCTGCCTCCTCAGGCCTGGACCGGGCAGTCTCAGCACTGCCTCCCCGACCGCTGTGTCCTGGGGAAGCGGGGTGTCTGGAGCGGAACAGCGGCAGGTGAGGAGCCTGGGGGCCCGGACAGGCGGGGGCTGTTTGTGGGTGAAGATCCTGGTCTCCAGGGAGGAGCAGAGGGCAATGGGGCGGGGGGGGGGCTGTGTCCCAGTAGAAAGTGACCTTGGCTAGTGGGGGGAACTTCCCCTGGAGAGCTGCCCAGATCGTGGGTGCGGGAAGGAATGGCGCCCCAGGCGTGGCTCAGGAGAAAAACGTAAGCCAGCACTCCCTCTCCTGGAGGGCCCCTCAGCCTGGGGGCAGGGGGAGCCTCGACTTCCCTTCCAGCCAGGTGACCTGCCGATCACCTGCTTGCGTTCCTGTCTTCACAGTATCTTCTCCTGTGAAGCCAGAGGAGGAGTCGGGGCCAGGAGCGGGGGTCTCAGGGTGCAGGCCCCTCGGCCCAGCCCCGTCTGGAAGGTGGGCTTGGGTTCAGGCTGGTCCTCGTGCCCCACAGTTAGCTGGCCTCTGATCACCCTGCTTGTCCACTTTACACCCCTGACCTGACGTGCCCTTCCCCAGCTACCCAGCCAGGAGCACAAAGGCCTCAGGGATCCTTCTCCAGAGAGCACCACCTTGGCCTGTGCCTTTCCATTCGGCGCTGATCACACCCTGCCTTACACTGTTAACTGGCACATCAGTGGGCCTCTTTCCTGCACCTAAACGTCTCTAGAGAGCAAGGAACGGGCCTTAGGACCTCTGTCAGTCAGTGGGCATTCTGTGTATGACTTGGTGGCTACCATGTGAAGTTGTGCAGGTTCCACACTGCACAAGGATATCAACTGAAATCCAGCCCATCTATTGCACACCAAGCCACGTGTCCTGGAGCAAGAAGGCACCATTTTCTAACTTAAACCTCTAACTTACACCTGACTCCCTCTTTTGTAATA
This sequence comes from Mungos mungo, assembly GCA_004023785.1. NCBI lineage: Eukaryota > Metazoa > Chordata > Mammalia > Carnivora > Herpestidae > Mungos > Mungos mungo. The sequence continues at coordinate 3,198 of PISW01014753.1, read as the reverse complement.
ATCTGTAATATTAAGTGACTCCGCATAAAAACTTGGTTGGGGCTGAGACAGACACAGAAGAGGGGAAGACACAGTCCTTGCATGCTGCCCCGTAGGCTCTTTTGTCACGTTGACCTGTGAGGACCACGTCCTATACTTGTTTGCCCCCCCTGCAGCCGCCAACAGCCGGCACTGAAGTGTGAGGGGCCAGTGTGGGGACCCCTGCCCGGGCGGGGACAAGCCAAGCAGTGTGTGCTCTGGACTCCAGGGAGGGGAGTGTTTCTTTGCTCTCGGAGCCAAAGCTGCCTGGCTCAGCACGGGGCTGCCGACCCTTACCCGACAGGTCCTGTCCACACACGGTGTCTCAAGGCCCTGTGGGATAGGTGCCGGCATTATCTCTGTTTCACAGATGGGGAGACTGAGGCCCCCAGTGGGTCTGTCACTCAGCAGAGCCAGAGCCCTGACCACATGCCAGGGAGGCCTCGGGCATCCCCAAACCTGTCTGGAGCCTGTAAGAGGCAGGGGGTGAGGGAGCCACGGTGCTGCCCCTCCCACCTCGCCCCTGTCCCGGGGGCGCCCCAGCCCAGCTCAGCAGCCACTTGGCTCTCTCTGGCTCTGGCTGTGTTTTCTTCCCTGCCTGGAGCAGCGAAGCGCCGTTTTCTGGATTCTTCCGATGGAGCAGGCCGGCACCGACTCAATGAATGAATGAAGGGGTGGTCCTGTTGCAGACCCGCGGCGCACTCACCAGGTTCAGCACGCTCTCCGCCTGAGAGCACAGGCTGATCCGCGGAGGGACTCCTTTGAGGACGGAGCGGAGGGGTTCACAGTGATAGTCGGCGAGCCCGGGTTCTTCGCAGACACGGGAAGGGGGTGCTGGGAGCGGAGCGAGTCGCACAACCTGTCAGCCAGCCGACTGTCTCGGGAATTAGAACCGGCCGCGGGCTTTGGGGAGGGGACACAGCCGAAGCGCTGTCCCCAGGAGGCCTCCGCCATTCCTTCCCACAGAGAGCGGGAGCCCTGACTTCGGATGTCCTTCCTGCCGGCCCGGCCCGCGGCGGACGGGGCAGCAGAGATGGAGCAGCGACGTGAGCGGTGGCACTTTCCGCAGAGTTCGCGTGGGTCCCGGGCTCTCCGTGGTTCCCAGAGTTGGATGGATGGCTCTTGCTGCCTAGGCCCCTTGCTGCTTTTCAGACAACTCGATCGCAGTAGAAACCAGACAATAGTTGAAAGATTGTCTCCCCACAGTGTTGTTTCATAGAGTTCCATCAAGGCACGTTCCCTGTACGACCGCATAGGGTTTCTGACTGTCCTAACTCTGTGAGTCGAGAGGTCGGGTCAAAGATGGCTTCCCTACTCCTTTATCTCGGAGTGTGGCGTGTGTGGCACTGTGGGCCGAGGCTTTGTCGGGTTTTAATTTTAACACTTCTTTCAGCTCGTGGAGCCAGACATTCCTTGACACCAGGTCCCACCACACTTTTGCTTCAAAAGGTGGAGTGCACAGCATTTTCCTTGTAAACGGGTCAGGGCATTTCAACCACTTCTAACACAGTAAAACCAAGGTCAGGTGCACGGCGGTTTCCGATCAGTGTCCCTTCGTGGAGTTCAGTAAATTGCACCATGACCTGCATAGAAGGGCACACGGTTCTAAGTGGATCGAGAGGTCGGCGGAAAGACGAGGTCCCTATTCTTCTATCTCAGAGTGTTGAGCGTATGGCGCTTCCTGCGGAGGCCCTGCTGGACTTGACTTGTTTTAACACTTCATCAGCCGAGATTCCAGACACTACGTCGCACAAGCTCCACCGAGGTGCGGTTTGAAACGGTGGAGCACGTGACACTTCCGTAGCAAGCGGGTCCTGGCGTTTGAAACGCTCCTAGCTTAGTGTCAAAATACGGTATTGGAAAGACGGTTTCCAAGTGTGGTTTCTAAGCGTTCAGCAACTCGCACTAGGAACTGCGTTGAATTTCAAACTGTTCTAACTCTGTGAATCAGAATGTTCGTTGCAAGAGGTTTTCACTGTCCTTTTACTCAGAGTGCTGAGCGTTTGGTACTTTCTGCATAAGCTCTGCAGGGTTTTAGCTTTGAGTACTTTTTTCAGTTCGGGAAATGAGATATTCCTTGATACAAGGTTCCACCACACTTCTGTTTTACTTGGTGGTATATATAATGTGCCCTTTGCACAGACTCTTCTTGTACCCACCCACACCTGTCCCTGGAGCCCATTCTGTGTCCTCGTGCACGGACTCCTGTACACACCCCCACGCGTCTCTGGAGCTCTGCCTGTGTATTTGTGCACTGACTCCTCTTGCACACTCCTCTCACATTGTCCCTGGAGCTCATCCTGTGTCCAGGAACGGGCGATGGAGATGCTTAGTACTGACCATCCTGGTGCCCTTCTCTGAAGGCTTCTGTCTCCCAGGGGCCACCCTGACGTCCATCAGCCTCAAAGAAGACTGGACACCACCAAGTGCCTCTCATCATGAAGTGCCTTCAGTGGACGGGTGTGCTCCTTAGCTCTGTGTGCTTCTAAAATTCCAGGTCTGTCCCTCCATCATTGGTCTGGAGACACTGAGTGTCCGGAGCACGGGGGCACCCACGTGGCAGAAGTGCTCACACTTTCATCAGCCCCGGGCCCCCAGCCTCGCTGGATGCCCCAGCCGAGGGGCGTGATCACTCCTACGAGCCAGCCTGAACTGCGCTGCTTCAGCAGCATCCCCCAGCAGCCGGGAAAGTGCACTTCGGCGTTAGTCTGCGGGCGCTGACCCCCCAGACCTGGCGGGTTTAGACAGGGTAACCCTGGGAAGCTTCCTGAGCCACGTGCGTCTTGTTTTAGTCACCTATAACACAGAGATGGTGGCCCAGACCTTCCAGGGCTCCACTGGGGTTAGACGTCTGTGACACGGCCAGGCCCCCCTTCCCTCCCCTTCAAACTCTTCCATCCCATTCTGTTCTGCTCCGCTGGCCCACTGAACCTTCCAGAAGCTGACTCACCTCGCCACGCCCTCCTACACATCGAGATGGTCTCTGAGCCATCATCACCATCATTGTATAAGTCAGCGAGAGGCGCTCTTCTGGGCCCTCAGGACCCTCCAGGAGCTGTCCCCGCCCCACCCCTGCAGCCCCACTTCCAACCACTCCCTACAGGGCACTTCGTCCCACCCAGCCAGCCTCGCTGCCCTCTTCGAAGCTCCTCACTACGGGCTGCCCTTCCTCCGTCTCCG
>PISW01014752.1:0-19706 GCA_004023785.1 Mungos mungo | reverse complement strand
GTTAAGCTATTACAAAATAATAGAAGTTGCTTTCCTCTAGCAACATCATCTCTAATTTCTTTCTGGACTGATTACATCCACAGTGTAAAATACACAGGCCTGCAAGTTTTCATTCGTGTTTTGAATTTTAGGTTTAGGAGGTAAAAAAGCAGTTGTTGAAATGTTATACATCCAAGTGGCATCATGCATCAATGTTTACATATTTGAGCGTCAGTGTTTCCTCAAATGTAGGTGATGTCATTTGGGTCCAAGATCATTTGACGCAGTATTAAAATACTTTAAGGACACTCAGTCATTTTTCTTATTTTTAGCTTTTTTAAAAGACGTACAATTCTCATGGTACCATCTAAAAGATAGTTTTAGGTTAGTGGGAAAAAACTAGAGGGACAACAACTTTTGGCTTAAGGTGGAAATTTATAGTTTTAAAAAACATATGGCAAGGTTGACTTTTGTCATATTTCATAATGATAGCTTTCATTGTTATTATTTCGGGCAAATTTATTGTTATTTTACTATATTACTATAGAAATATATAGATAGTGTTTTTTTCATTTGACTTATGTGATAATTTAGATAAAACTGAATTTTCTGTTAGCTCTTCTACAAACAGTGGTAGAATTACGGATGGAGACATCAAACTTTATGTTGACATTATTGCATATTGGCTAGGAGCATGGCTTTGGACAGGCACAACTTGTAACTTCGAGCTAAGAGACCTTGAAGACTTTATTGTAGTGAGTCTCAGTATCCTTCTCTGTAACATGCTGAAACTAATAGTACCTACATCACAGATTTGTCTGGGTATTAAAGAATATGTATGTAATATTACATGTATATATTACATATATATTATATTGCATATGTGTGTGTAGATGGAATGGGATAAAGAAAGGTGCAAGAAAATTCACAGAAACAAAATTTAATATTCCCCATGGGGCGCCTGGGTGGCTCAGTTGTTAAACATCTGACTTCGGCTCAGGTCAGATCTCACGTTAGTGGGTTCGAGCCCCGTGTCAGGCTCTGTGCTGACACCTAGCTCAGAGCCTGGAGCCTGCTTCCAGTTCTGTGTCTCCTTCTCTCTCTGCCCCTCCCCCTCTCATGCTCTGTCTCTCTCTGTATCAAAAATAAATAAAACATTAAAAAAATTTTTTTTAATTTATTATTCCCTGTAAGTCACTAAAAATGAGTGATTTTGAAGCTTTTATACTCATAAACATCCTTCTAGGAGTCTCATGCAAACTTATCCCTGACGCCACAACTTACTCTACTTTAGCCTGAAATTTCCAATATAGATACTAAGTTTCAAAACTGATAGAGAAATAGAAGATAGAGTTGAGTTAATTAAATATATATGATGTCAACTTGTTGTCTAGCACATAATAAGGTTTCAATAAATGTAGACTACCAATGGTAATATAAATAGTCGTAATTGAAAATATTTCTCATTAAGTTATGAAGCATCTCTTTGGAAATTAGTTATAATGGTAATTATCTTATGAATGTCAAATGTTGAGGAAAGAGGTGAAAGGTTGTTTGATGCATTTCCACACTGTGTCAAGCCATGGAGAGCAAGACAGAGTTATAAATTGTATGTAATCTCATTTCCCAACTTCTTGTTGGCTGCAGTTAGTTCTAGGATGACACTTAATGGACACACATAGGCCAAGCCCCTTATTTTATGAATGAGTAAACAGGCCCAGAGCAGTGAAGATATTTGCCTGAACTCACACTGTAGGATAGAATCCCTTCATACCCACCAGCTTGAGAAAATACTCATTCTTAAATAATACAGGCTTTCATTGGAAGGTATCCTGTGCTTACAGAGACACCAGTTCTGTCATCATTCATTCTCTGGAAAACTTGGTCACATTTGCTTACAGGATTGCTACCCAATTATGAGAACTGAAGAATCAGTTATCTTTACTAATGATATAGTGTCATCACCATCTTTGCTGAAGTAGCAACAGATTTACTTTCAAAACTAGCTTTGGAATTGAAACTTGTTTCTAAATATTCTGGTTGTGTATGTGAGAAGTTTTTAAGAATGTGTGCAGAAACAAGAAGGCTTTTGTTTACCTGCTGGATGTGTTTCCCCGGGCTCTGGTTCACCTTCCCAACTGTACAGCTTTGTTTTCCATCCGTGCCCTTCAAAGACACGCTAAGGCTTTTGGCCTTTGGCTACACACTGGAGCCACCTGGGGAACACATGCCCTGGATTCTCAATTAATGAGGATTTGTGATAAACTTTCTTTTTGTTCACCCAGCATCCTGCCTAGTCGCAGGCATGTACAGCATATTTATTGGCTCACTTTTACTGCAGTGATGAACGTGAGGCAGTAGAAAGAGGTACTAAAATCTATAGACACAGGTTTCTTAACTATAAGGTGTAATGACTTGATTTTGTCAAAGTATTGTTATATCAAATAAAATGAAATGTGTGGAAGATTACGACACAGTATTCAACTAATTATGGAATTCCTGGAGTTGATTCTCTGCCGATAATATGAGAATCTAAAGCTAGAATGAGCTGCTGGGTAGTGCGAAAGGTCAGGCCAACAGTGATGCTGGGGACTGTATTCAACTGTTCCTCTAATTGTGGTGGACATTTGCTTGCTTCACTAATTATAATGATTTAAAAGTGGGAAAAGTCAGTTCCTTGATAGAAGGCAATGAGAAGCCAAATTACAGACGTATCTTTTTAAATGCATTTTTAAGGGGTTTTTTTAGAGAGAGAGAGAGGGAGGGAGAGAGAGAGAGAATGAGAACAAGCAGAGAAGGGGCACGGAAAGAGGGAGAGAGAGAATTCCAAGCAGGCTCCAACTGATCAGCACAGAGCCCACCGTGGGGGCTGAAACCCACGAACCATAAGGTCATGATCTGAGCTGAAACCGAGAGTCAGACGCTCAGTGGACTGAGCCAGCTAGGTGCCCCCAGAAATATCTTTTAAAGAACATGATTTACAGGTATAAGCAAGTTTCATGATAAGTTTTGCGATTGTGTTGCCGTTTTGCTGACGCTGTCTCCTCCAATTATCACAGTCCTGGACACAGTAGATACTGAATTAAATTGTTTAACTGTGTGGTGTAAACAGTTCAATTCTTGAGTTTTTTTTACTTGGTTTTTCATACAAAAAAAAGCAAGAAAGAGTAAAGAGCTTTTTAAGAGAGTCTTAGGGGTTATCTTTTATTATTTTAAAATAGATTTGTGTATAATAATTGGATAAGTATACAAATATCAGGTAATAGTCTAATACTGAATTTCATGGGAGGGGACAGTTGATACCCCGTATTTATTTAGAAAAAAAATGTATCAAAATTCCAAAAGAGGTCTGGTGGCATCAGGAGCTACCTAGTTCAGGGTCAGGCCTTCCGCTTTGTTGGCTGAGAAGCCTGAATGGTCAGCAGCCTGAGTGGGAATCAGACTTATATGCAAAACACAGCATTACAACTTTAGAGAGCAATAGAAGCATGATGGCAACTGATTAATATTCGGACTGAAAAATGCAGTTTTTATGACAACCAGCATACTTAAATCTGTAATTCTGTACATTTCTTTCTCCATAGTCATCTGCATTTACTGAGTATGTACTGTATGTCTGGCATGTATTAATAACTAAGTCATCTTCAAACGGTATGTGTGCTCCTGGAAATATATAGATTTTCTAAGAGGGGTGTAGGGGATCAATTTCCACACATTCAACATGCATATATACATTTTCCTAAAATGTGATCCGTGTGATGCCCCCTGCAGGCATGCATTTTCTTACCCACCTCTTCTTCCAAAATTGTCCTCTTTCCACTTTGTCAAAAAAGGTATCTTGTGATGGCCCAGTGACTTATTAAATGTACCCTGGTGGTCATTCAAGAAATTGGATACTTTCCATTTGTTGATTAATGAATAGTAACTATACTACTTATCAGATTTGTAATATCACAAACATACTTAACCATTTGTGCCTCAGCTTTCTCTTCTGTGATATAATGTACATAACAGTCTTTGTAAGGTAGTAATATGAAGGTAATATATAATAAAGCAACCATTACAATGTCTGAGCAAGTATTCATATTGATATATAGCAGGTATCACGTTATTTCTATTGTTTTTCTGTGTTAATGTTCTACAACTCATATTTCTAAATACATAAATTGTTTTTCTGCCTCTAGTATGGTAGATGGTAAGGAGATAGATAGTTCAGTGGCTAATTTGTCTTTTTTACTAAGTTTTGCTGTCCCATGAGGACTTAATTTAAAAATGAAAATGGGGGCTCCTGGGAGGCTAAGTCAGTTGAGTATCCAACTCTTGATTTCGGCTCAAGTCAAGATGCCAGGTTTGTGGGACAGAGCCCCACAGGGGGCTCTGCACTGATTGTGGAAACTGCTTGAGATTCTCTCTCTCTCTCTCTCTCTCTCTCTCTCTCTCTCTCTCTCTCTCTCTCTCTCTCTCTCCCTCTCCCTCCCTCCCTCCCTCCCCATCTCCACTGTTTGCACACTCTCTCTCAAATAAGAAAAAAAGAAAAAAGAAATTAAAATGTTAATTCACAACACTAATCAGCATGGATGTCTACTGAATATCTTCCTTAGCCATTTATTAAGGATAGTTGAAGCAGAATATGACAATAAAAGTTTCTTCACATGAGAATTAATGCCGTCTTTGGTGCAATTTGGATCATTTATTTGACAGGAAATCTAAGTAGAGCAGACTGCTCATAATTACATTTTGAATTTTACCTTGAGGAAATCAGAAGATTATTCCAATGATAGTTTGGCGGAGTTATCAAAAAGATACGATATCTTCTGAAAGTAGTAATTTCTTTGGGCTGCCCTGCAGGGTGTCCATGTAAGTAGAATTGTGTGTGGATTTGTAGAGGACGCCAGAGGGCTCTGGTAACAATGAGGTTCACAGGGGAAATGGAGCTCTCCCCAAATGTGACGTGTGGTCTGCTCTTTATCAGACCTTCTGTCCTAGTTAGTAACTTTCCTCTTTTTGTAGACATTGTGGATAGAGCATTTTTTATACTTAAAATTTGGTGAAGGAGGTGTTTTAGTATCTATAAAACTGAGTTTTAATTTCTTTCTTTTTTGGCATTGAAAAGGAAATACTAATAACAGCTAATATTTAATGCATATGTCCTTATGATGTTAGTTTTTTTTGTAAATGTTCCTCCTGAGGTTGTAGATGTTCTCTTCAATTCCTAATTTTCTGAGAATTTTTTAAAATCAGAAGTGGACATTATAATTTGACAAGTGTCTTTCCTGTGTCTATTGAGATGATCTTACATTTAACAGTCAATTACATTGATGGATATTTGAATGTTAATCCAATCTTATATTCCTGGGATAAATCTCTTTGGTCATGATGTATAATACTTTCCATAGATTGCTGGATTTGCCAAATTTTTGTTTAGAATTTTTATATCTATGTTTATGAGGGATATTGGTTTGTAGTTTTCTTCTCTTACAGTGTCTTATTTGTGGTAAATCAAAAAGCATTCCTAGATCTTCAGTTTTCCAGTAGAGTTTGTATAGAATTAATATGATTTCTTTCTTAAATATTTGATAGAATTTGCCAGTGATGGCAATTAGGCCTATAGTTTTCTTTGTGGGAAGATACTTAACAACAGATTCAAATTCATTGGGTTATCTATTTCTTGTAGAGTGAGTTTGTGTAGTTTGTGTCTTTCAGGGAATTGGTCCATTTCTTTTAAGTTGTAAGTGTATAGGTGTAAAGTTTTCCATAATATCCCTTTATTTCCTTCAGTCGAATCTGGAGTGATGTCACCTTTCCCACGGCTAAGAGCTAATAATGTGTCATCTCTCTTCTTTTAGATCAGTCTGGTTAATGATTGTCAGTTTTATTAATCATCTTAAAAGCCAACATGTGGTTTCATATATTTTTAAAATACTTTTTCTCTTTTTTTTTCATTGATTCACCATCTGTTCTTTTTAGTTTACCTTTCTCTTTTCTTTCTTTTTTTTCTTTCTTTCTTAGTTCTATTTTGAGTTTAATTTGTTTTATCTATTAGTTTTTAGTGTCAGAACTGAAATCATTTATTTAAGAACTTTCTTCTTTTTTTTTTCTTTTTTAAGTTTATTTATTTATAATCTCTACACCTGACGTAGGGCTCAAACTCATGACCAGAGATCAAAAGTCTTATGCTGTACTGACTGAGCCAGCCAGGAGCTCTTCTTCTTTCCTTTCTTTTTACGTTTTTATTTTAATTCCAGTCAGTTAACTTATGGTATTATATTAGTGTCAGGTGTACACAATAGTGGTTCAACATGTCCACACATCACCCAGTGATCATCGTGAACCTTTCTTCTTTTCTGATAGACATTAAATGTTATAAATTTCTCTATGTACTGCTTTAGTGACATCCCAGAACTTTTTATATGTTGTGTTTTTATTTTCATTCAGTTCAAAATACCTAAATTTTCTTCTGATTTTTTCTTTGAAACGGAGGGTAATAATATATATATAAAGTTTCCTGCTTAGATTTCAAATATTTGGTGATTTGTCCAAATATCTCCCTATTACTAATTCCTAATTTAATTTCATTATGTAGAGAACAAACTTCATGTGACTTAACTCTCTTTAAATTTATTGAGACTTCTTTTATAGCCTGGAACACGATCTGTTTTGGTAAATGTTGTGTGTCCACATGAATAAATGTGCATTTTCCTTTCTATAGATATCAGTTAGGTCAACTTGATTGATAATGGTGGTTCAGTTTTCTCTATCGCTGCTGATTTTTTGTCCATATATTCTATCAGTTTTTGTTTCATGTATTTCAAAACCCTCTCCTATTATATATATATATATATATATATATATATATTTAAGTTATGCCCTTTAGATAAATTGATGCCTTTACCTCTCATAATATTTGTTCTAAAATCTATTTTATTTAATATAGGCCCTCTAGCTTTCTTTTGACATGTATTACATAGTATGTATTTTTTCATCCTTTTTATTTTAATATATTTGTGTCTTTATATTTAAAATGTATTTCTTGGGGCGCCTGGGTGGCTCAGTCAGTTAAGCATCTGACTTCAACTCAGGTCATGATCTTATGGTTGGTGGGTTTGAGCCCCACATCAGGCTCTGTGCTGACAGCTAGCTCAGAGCCTGGAGCCTGTCTTTGGATTCTGTGTTTCCCTCTCTCTCTCTGACCCTCCCCTGCTCATGCTGTCTCTCTCTCTCCCTCTTTCTCAAAAATAAATAAAACATTAGTGTAGTAACCCGGGCCAGGCCCCGGCGCACCCAGCTGATGGGCACGCCTCCGTCGTGGGTTCCTTTCCTGAGGGAGGGAGAGGAAAGGGCAGGAGGAGAGGGGAGACGCAGGAAAAAAGACAACACTCACGGTTTTCGATCAGGCAGAAGAGCAAGAGAGCGTTTATTCAAAGAACTGTTCTTTATATAGTCTTCAGGGGAGGAAAAACAAAGTATCTGACCTACGTCAGATACCAGGTAAATAGAGTCAAATGAATATTTAAAAGAAACGCCCAGACTTGCCTTCAGCAATGCTGGGAAGGGGAGTTAACACTGAATAATTTGAATACAGTTTTGATCTTTTATGCGCCTTGACCCTCTAGGGTCTGGGGCAGCAAGACTGACGCCAAGGTATTTTTGCCATCTCCAGCCTCCAGGTGTAAATCTTGTTTACTGGCTCACTCTACTGAGAGTGATAATCCTTGCCTTGAGGCAGACAGAAACATGGTGGTCCCCAACACATTAGAAAATATTGAAATAAAAATCAAAACTAAAATGTATTTCTTATAAGCAGAATATAGGTGGGTCTTGTTTTTTAATTACTAGGGCAACTTGTATCTTATTGTAATATTTAGCTTATTGACACTGAAATTGATTTTTGATATGGTTAGGTTTGAGTTTGTTATTTTGCTATTTGTTTTTTATTTTTTCCATTTGTTCTTTGCTCCCATTCTTTTCTTTATGCCCTCTTTTGGATAATAGACAATTTTGTATGATTTTATTTTAGATCTTTTGTTGTTATATTAAATATATCTTTTATTTTTAGTGGTTATTTTTATGTTTATTGTATGCACCTTAATCTTTTTGTTTTGTTTTGTTTTAATGTTTATTTATTTTTGAGAGAGAGGGGAACACAGAGCACGAGTAGGGGAGGGGCAGAGAATGAGGAAGACAGAATATGAAGCAGGCTCCAGGTTCCACACTGTTAGCACAGAGCCTGAAAGGGGGCTGAAACCCATGAATCATGAGATCATGGTCTGAACTGAACTCGGAATCTCAACTGACTGAACCACCCAGGTGCCCCACCTTAATCTTATCATAGTCTGCCTTCATGTGATATTGTACCACTTCCCCTATCATTTAAGAACCGGCAGTCATATTCTTTCAATCTCTTTCTTTGTGCCCTTATGCTCTTTTCTCATATATTTTATTTGTACATGTGTTCTAAGCCTTACCAGTTCTTGTTACTAGTATTATTATTAATTATTAGTCAATTTTATTTTAAATAAATTTAAATAATAAGAAACATATATATGTTTCCATATCATTGACATGCCCTGTGCTCTTCATTCCTTTGAATGGACTCATATTTCTATCTGGTTTTATTTATTTTTGCCTGATGGAATTTTTCTTTTTTTTTTTAAACATTTCTTGTAGTGTGGTCTGCTAGTAATAAATTCGGTAGCTTATGTTTGTCAAAAATATCTTTATTCCACCTTTGTTTTTGAAGGATAATTTTGCTGGGCATTGGAAGAATTCTATCCTGACAGTGCTGTTTCTTTCACTACTTTAAAAATGTTACTCTGTTGTCTTCTTGCTTAAATTATTTTGGATGAGAAATGCCTATGTTTCCTTCTTTTGTATATGGCATTATGACTTTTCTGTCTCCTTTAAAGATTGTTTTTATCCCCGATTTTGAACAATTTGGTTATAAATTGGCTTGCTGCATCTTCCTCATGTTTCTGATGTTTAGAGTTTGTTGAGTTCCTTGGATTTGTGGGTTTATGATTTTTTAAGTAAATTTGGAAAATTTTTGGCCTTATATTTTCAAAAAGTTTTTGGCCCTCCACCTTTTGAGCTGATTACATGTACAGCATACTACTGCACCCTATGTCCTATGATTCATGGATGCTCTTCTCCTTTATTCCATTGATCTTTTTTTTCTTCCTAGGTTTCCTTTTAGATACTTCCCACTGCTATGCCTTCATGTTCACTAACTTTTTCTTCCTCTTTTTCTTATACATTGTTAATCCCATTCCTTATATTCCTTATATTTTTATTCCATTCCCTATATTTTTGGATAAAAGTATAAGTATATTCATTCCTTATATTTTTCATCACCCACATGTTAATTTTCATCTAAGGAAGTCCAATTTGTGTCTATTTTTCATATATTCCATGCCTCTACCTAACTCTTTGAACATCTAGGACACTTTTATAGTGTAATGTCCTTGTCTGCTAACATCTTTGCCAATTCTGAGTCAGTTTCTTTTCTTTTTTTTTTTCTCTCAAATTTTTTGTTTAAATTCCTATAAGTTAACATGCAGTGTAATACTGGTTTCTGGTGTAGAATTTAGTAATTCATTACTTACATACAACACCTAATGCTCATCACAAGTGTCCTCCTTAATCCCATCACCTATTTAACCCGTTGCCCCCACCCACCTCTCCTCTGGTAACCATCATTTTGTTCTGTATAGTTAAGTCTATTTTATGATTTGCCTTTTCTTCCCACCGCCCTGTGTTCATTTGTTTTGTTTCTTAAATTCCACATAGGAGTGAGATCGTATGATTATTTGTCTTTCTCTGACTGACTTATTTCACTTAGCATAATATTCTCTAGCTCTATCTATGTCATTGCAAATGGCAAGATTTCATTCCTTTTTATGGTTGAGTAATATTCCATTGTGTGTAAGTTTCCACTGGTTGATTTTTCTCCACATTATGGATTGTGTTTTTATGCTTCTTCGCATCCTGGTAATCTTAATTGGATACCAGATATTGTGAATTTTGTTGTAGGCTGAATAGTTTTTATTCCTTTTTTATTCCTATAGCACTTAGTGAAGTTGCTTAGACACACTTTGATCCTTTGGGGTCTCACTTTAAGATTTATTAGATGGTACTTGACCAGATTTTAATATATGGCAAGTTATTTCCCAGTCTTGAGGCAAGACCCATCTTTGAATTCTACCCAATATTTCATGAAGTGTTTTATTTTCCAATCTCTTTGGTGGAATCCTGCACTATTCCTGGCCCTGTGAGAACATGGACACTGGTCATCTAATCCACAATGATAACTTCTATTCCTGGCCTCAGGTGGCTTTCTCACTGGCTTGTACTGATCAGTACTCCACTGAAAACCTGAGACAGGCCATCCACAGATCTCCAGAGTGCTCTGTCTATACTCTCTCTTCTCTGGTACTCTGCTCTACAAACTTCTGCATTATTTTTCTATAGACTCTTTAGCTCCATCTCTTCAACATAGGGAGTCTGCCTGGGTACATCTAAGTTCATCCTCCTTCTGCCGTGGCCTGGAAGTTCTCTTACGGCAGTAAGTGGTATATTGGCTTGCTAGGGCTACCATAACAAAATACCACAGACTTGAGCGGCTTAAACAACAAAGAATGATTTTATTACAGTTCTGGAGGTTAGTTGTCCAAGATTCAAGGTGTTGGCAGGCTTGGTTTCTTGGTTTCTTCTGAGGCCTTTTTCCTTGACTTTGAAGATGGCAGCCTTCTCCCTGGTCTTCATGTCATCTTTTCTCTCTGCTGTCATTCTTGTAGTCTCCTTGAATGACCTATCTCCTCTTATAAGAACACTCATCAGATTGGATTAGGGTCCATCTTAGCCTCATTTAAACTGAATCACCTCTTTAAATGCCTTTTATACAAATACTTTTACATTCTGTAGTACTTCAACAAGTGAATTTTGAAGTACCTCACAATGTGCTTCAACAAATGAGTTTGGGGGGCCATAATTCTGCCTATGACACAAGGGTAATCATAGAGCAAGACATACTATCTTGGCCAGCAGCAGAAGTTCTGAACCCAAGTTCTTAACTACTGTACCATACGTTATTCCACACATTGCCCTGCCACAGACATGCACAGAAATTTTTAGGCTTACTCTTACTAGGAAACATTCATTAACTCATTCTAGTCTGATATAGATCCCACTACTATTTATTTTCATCATATGCTGTAACTTCGTAAACCTTGTAATTGATTATATTTGCCAACTTGTGTGTTTTACTAAATCCTAAGTTCCATGAAGTCAAGGATGTGCCCTAGAACCTATCATAATGCCTGACACAGTAAGAACCTAAAAATACTTGTTGAGTGAATGGATATTTTATGTCAACCCCCCACCTCCAAAATCATATATAGTTTGGACAACTATAAAAGATTTAAAGTCTAAAAGTTGAAACATGTATCAAATGGAGAAACTTAACAGAGGACCATGGGGAGGAGAAAAGGGGGAAAAGAGTTAGAAGAGGGAGGGAGGCAAATCATGAGAGACTCTTGAATACTGAAAACAAACTGAGGACTGAAGGGGGAGGGGAAAGGGGAAGCAGGGTAATGGGCATGGAGGAGGGCACTTGTGGGGAAGAGCACTAGGCGTTATATGGAAACCAACTTGACAATAAACTATAAATTTAGAAAATGTGAGATATTTGTCTTTAATGCCCTTTCATGAGTATAAACATTTAGATGTGAAAACATCTGACTTCTTTTCCTGTGTCACGTCAGAGGAGGCCACTCTTGTCTGGTGGTCCCTGTCATAACCTGGCCTTCCCTTTTTTCTCTGTCCTCTCCTTCCTTATCCCTTATTCTGTTATTTTTCATCCCTATGAGATAGGTATTATAATATTGTACATCTACGGAAGTAGAAAATCAGGGAGTTAGTAACTTACTAAAGAATAAAGGCAGATTCCGGAACTGATTCATCCAAAGGGATTAAAATTACGCTTCTTGGCTTATACTAGGCTTCCAGTACTCTCTAAAGTTTTTAAATCAAAAATGTCCCTTAAAATCCTGATGGACTTGATTCTTCTTATGAGACTTGTATTATTCCAAGCCTGACTTTCAAAATATATCATAAATATATCACAAATTACTCAGTATTTTACTCAGTAATTTACTATTATTTTTTAATTTGGCAATTAGGTTTTCAACAGTATTTTCAATTGTTCTCATGTAAGTATACAATTTTCTAGCCATATTATTCATTTATTAGACTCCTGAGACTGTCTCAGAATCAAATCACTGCATATAACCCTTATAAAAACCGAATTTGGCAAAATGCTATTCGTATTATAAATCTTCAGTTTGAAAAAATACTGTATACAGACACATATACGTATATACATACATAAGTACAGGCATACATGCTTTTTTGGAATTCAGCACATTTATAATTTGGGAACTTTAAAATGTTGAGTTTGTATGGTGTTTGGGAAATTACCAGTCTGTCATTTAGTACTTGTCATCAGAAGTGCACACAGTAAAGCTGCAAAGGGATTAGAGGATAAAGAAGTGACATGAAAGTAGTTTAGGCAACTAAGTCAGTGCTAATCAGTCCAACTTTGGAGTGTATTGTATCAAAAATGCATACATATGTATTTGTATATTGCAGTCTATCCCATATATATATATATTTTTTTAAAAACATGATTTCTTTCCTAATTACTTTTACCCCGAGCTGAATATATTGTTAGAGTAAGTGTGCTTTAGAAGAATCCTACGTATGTGCAAACTATTAGCATTATGCTATAGATAAACTTCATGCAGATAAGAGACTCGGCTAGTAAGCAGGTCAGTCCTGGGCAACAACACAAAGGTGGCCACATCCCTGTTTGTGTGTCCCCACCGCCTTTCATCGCCTCTAGTACTTTTTCATTTTCTGTGCCACATTAGTGAGCAAGTTTCACCATCTAGTCCCAACAGACCATCATAATAATTGTTCGTTTTTTTGAGCACTTAATTTGGGCTAGGCATTCTGTGCAGAGATTTATACAGATTATGGAAATTTAATTTTCACCATTGCCCTCGTGATAAGTACTATTATTAACCTAATTTATAGCTGGAGAAACTATAGTAAAGTTCATCACCCTGCCCAAACTCACATTTGCTGTAATGGAATTCAAATCTGATGGAGTCACTTTTGCATCCCACTCCTCTGTCTAGATGCTTAACACCTGCCTTCTCGGATCCAAATGGTCCGTCTTTTCCTTCATAATTTAGAGCAGTGGGTAATACTGGATAATTTCAGGAAACTAAGCCATGCTCATCTTTAAACCTTTTATGTTTTCCTCTTATTCAGCAGTAGTGTCCCACGCTAGGAATTAAAATATGTAGAAAACGATGAGGATTCTGGCACGCAGGTAGGAGAGACAAGCAGGGCAAATTGCTCCGGGGACCGATACGTAGGGATCTGTTAATCCATTCGCCGCTGAAAGTTCACGACTGCTGATTTCCTCGTGGTGTATTTCCATTATTCAGTGCCTTGCTACGTGGGAATCCTTCCTTGCATCACAGACTGACCTCCACATGGAAGAAACTTCTGAAGATAAACCTGAATCCCACTGAGGACTTCTGTGATCTTTGGGAGACAGCATCTATTAACCAAAGCTATTCTTTCGGGATGGACTGTGTCCTTCATAACGTGGATGAAAAATGTTTAGCACTATCTGGAAAACCAACAACTTGAAACTCAGGTATTCCAGATCATTGACATGAATTTGGATATATATATACACACACACACACACAAAATATATATATACATACATAAAAATATATATGTATATGTACATGTATGTATATATATAGCTTAGTTTTTATTTTAAATTTATGTGCCAATAATTACATATAGAAATTTTTTGCCCAAATATTTGTTTGTGGAATATGTCATTTTAAATATATCATGAAGACTCAGTTTTAATAAAAATTTTAATATAAAATGACTGGCTATGGTATGTTCTTTTTGCACTAGTAGCTCAAGCCGCTTAAACAGATGCTGACAAGAATTCAACCTTTGTGGGGCACCTGGGTGGCTCAGTTGGTTCAGTGTCTGACTCTTGGTTTCTGCTCAGGTCATGATCTCACAGTTTCTGAGTTTGAGCGCCATGTTGGCTCCATGCTGCCCGTGTAGAGCCTCCTCGAATTCTCTCTCTCTCCTTCTCTTTGCCCCTCCTCTGCTCATGTGTTTTCTCCCTCTCTCTGTCTCTCTCTCTCAAATAAATAAACTTAAAAAAAAGAATTAAGCCTGTGTTACCAAGCATACTATGCACTCACCTTTATTTCATCATGATTTTCTCTAAAATACTATTCTTTCTGACATTAGGAGCTTGAAGTAAAGACACAAAAATTACTTAGTGTTATAAAACATTAACGATAACTGTTCACATTTCAGTTTGGGAAGAGTAAAGTAATCCTTTTCCACAATTAAAAAAAGTTACCAACTTATACTAACTTGGATGTAAATTTGAAAACATAAAAATAAAACACAAGCACCTCCAAAAATAACTAAGTTACCAAGATAGATTGAAATTACTATTTGAATTATTAGTTAGTAATCCTATGCAATCTAGTAATCTAGTAATATGGGCCATGCAAAGTACTTTTGTATTTATCTTATGGATATATTTGAAACTGAGCATGTTATTTAATATTTGCTAAGTTTTTTGAAATAGATATTTTTCAAGACTGAAGTTTGAGCAATTTGGTCATGCATGTTACTTTACATGCATGACCTCAAGTATCATTTGGGTATTAGCCCTTAAATCAGTGTCACAAAAAAACCTAGACATTTAAATTATTTTAATCAAAAAAGATAAAAAAATGCATATATAAAGCTAAGTGTTTTTCAGAAATGCTGGCATGTGTAATTATTAAACCATTTGTAATAAAGACTCTGGCTCCAGTTTTTTGATGTTACGGCACTGGCAGCTTCTAAGCACACTTTCCCTTTTCCCTCCTGCCCACATCCGGGCAACCTGCTAAGGAAGCCCCAGTGTTCCTCCCTTTGGCACTCATGTGAAGTTCAAACCACACGACATCCTCCCTGCAAGAACGCCCTTCCCTTCGGAACCACCACGAGAACCCCACGCCATTCTCCTCCAGCTTTCTCACACCATTTTCAGAACGGCCCAAGAGGCCTGCCCTGCTCTCCCCAGAAGGCCTCATTATGTAAGTAATAAACATCTTCGTACCATCTTAGTGTGTTTGTGGCATTACGAGCCTTGGCGTCTTTCACAAATTATGGGTGAGATTCCTTCCTATTTATCAGGATGGCCCCAACCTTATTGTTTTACACGCATTTTACTACTTCAAACCTTGTTTTCCCCATCGAGAGATAATGGAGATACTAACCTCTAACTCACAGGTTGTTAAAATGATCCAGTAAACTTAGAACACCTACCACTGGGAAGTAGGGTGGCGGAATTGGTGGAGGTGGTTGAAAGATACAAACTTCGAGTTATAAAATAATTCCGGGATACATTGTACAGCATGATAACTATATATGCCAACAATACTGTATTGTGTATTTGTAACTTACTAAGAGACTATACCTTAACAGTGCTCATTACAAAGAAAAAAAAGTTGTAACTGTACCTGTGTGATAGATGTTAACTAATCTTATTGTGGTAATCATTTTGCTTAAGTAAATACATGTATCAAATCCTATAATAATAAGCATTGAGTTATCTTAAACTCATAAATATTAGATGCCAATTATATCTCAGTAAAACTGGGGAAAGAAAGAACACTTGCCAGAGAATTGGTAGCCAGTAAGGTGATTAATTATTTAAGTGGAAATCACATAAAAATGCTTTATTTTTAGGTACAGTGCCTTTCTTTTTCCTCTTTAGTTTTGCATGTCTCTTTTCCTCTCTACCCACATGACTCCATCCCCCATACACACCATGCACACCCTCACAGATAAGTCCTCTTAACTAGTGTATATCCTTCCTTCCGTTTTTCTATGCTCATAGTATTCGGTAAAGACAGACAGACAGACAGACACACACACACACACACACACACACACACACACTCCCACACACAGTTTTAAAATTCGTTTTATAAAAATGAGGTTCTAATATACATGCTGTTTTACCTCTCGTTTGGTCATTTCACAATATCTTGTGGAAATGTTCAAAGTCAAGAATAGCCCTAAAATACTTCATAAATGGCTCTATGACATGCCATGTTGTGAATATGTAGTAATTTATACAGACATTTTCTTGTTTATAGTTATTTGCTTCTAGTTTTTCACCACCTCAAAAAGAAACCCCCTACCTTTTGGCTACCACTCTCTAACCACCACCACCTCCCATATACCCAGGCCTAAGAAACCACTAATCAGCCTATAATATGTCATCTTTTCTGACTGGCTTCTTTCATTTAACATATTTTCTACAAATATTGTAGAACTTGTTGGTGCTTTATTCTTTTTTTAAAAATGATCCGAAATATTCCAAAATATTCCATTTTATGGATATACACATTTTGTTTATCCATTTGTTATTCTTTTATTGAAAGACATTTAGGTTATTTTAAGTTTGTCTGTTATGACTTATGATGCCACATTTATTCATTTTGTGAGAACATATATTTTCATTGCACTTGGGCCTATACATAGGAGTGGAGTTACTGGGTCATATCACAACCATATTTAACCATATAAGGAGTTGCCAGGTTGTTTTCAAAGTGGCTACACGGTTTAACATTTCAACCAGCAGTGTGGGAGGATTCTGATTTCTCCACATGCTTGTGAATGCTTGTTAATTTCTGTCTTTGTTTTTGTTGCATTATACCCACCCTACTGGGTAAAGTGTATCTCATACTTTTGGTTTGTATTTCCTGTTGCATCTTTTCATGTGCTTATTGGCCATTCCTATATATTCTTTGGAGAAATGTCTTTTCAGATCTTTTGTCAGCTTTTAAAGTGAGGTTGCCTTTTTATTGTTGAGTTGTAGGAATTATTTATATATTCTAGATAAAAATCCCTTATCAGATTAGGATTTGCAAATAGTTCTTTTCACTTTTAGATAATGCACTTTGAAGCATGGAAGTTTTTCATTTTGATGAAGTTCATCACTGATGTCTTTTTTCTTCTGTTGCTTATGCTTTTGATACCATTTTAAAGAAATCCATTCTCAAATCTGAGGTTATTGAGATTCATCCCCATGTTTTCTTTAAGAGTTTTAACTTTTAGATTTAGGTCTTTGGTCCATATTGAGTTAGTTTTTGCATACGATGGGAGGGAAAGACCCTGTTTCATTCAGTTGTCCAAACTATTTGCTAAAGGGACCGTTTTATTACAATTTTAACCAGTAGGAAAGGAGTCCCTGGAACTTCTTACATTCTCATCCTAGAAGGGGAACTCCTGGTGCAGCTTTTGAAGCGGTCATTCTGATGTGCACTATGATGGTGTTGGTTGTTAATATGGAAATCTGACTACTTGTTACCTCATCAAAAAAATTCCTTAACAATAGCAAAATGACTCATTTGATTTTCACTTAAAAGAAGGGTCTACCCTGAAGTACTTTTCATTCAACACTTCTTTCAATAACTGCTTCCCAAAACACAGATTTCAGTTAATTTTCTCTGAGCCATATAGCCTTTCAAAAAAGACAAAGAAGGATTTTAAATGGACGTGCCAGTAGCTGTTATATAGAATTGGTAATAGACTTAATATGTTTTGAAAATAGTGTAAGTCCATCTTGTAATATTGCTTGTAGCCAGGTATTACTATTTTTTATTCTGAGGATTCCACCTATCTCCCCTTTCATTCCACTTATCTAGAGGGAAATTAAAAGTCTTTCTTTCCTCAACTGGCTATTTAAAGCAGAAACATCAATGCTGCATTTCTCTGTAGCTTTGACTTGAAATCCTAGAAAGAAACTAATTTCCTGTGTTCATGGGAAATGAGGCTGAACTTGGATGAAAGTCATCATCGTGAAGGCTGACTCAGGTGAGCTTTGGAGTCAGTGGGCTCAGATATAAGATCCGATTTGGGGATATTACTTGTCTGGTCCAGTTTGTGCTTTTCGTGTTGTATTACCGGCAGTTGGTTGACTAGAAAATATATATGCTGCATTTTTAGAGAACTACAGACACACAGAGACACACACTTTAAATAGGAAATCGTCATTGGACATGTTTATAGTTCGAAGAAGATACAAATAAAAGTCTGGTTTTCCAAGACTACTTTGAAGATAAGAGGCTCTAAAATGAAGATAAGTCCATGTATGCTGTTGATCATCTATTTAATAATCAGTTTCTTTTTCTTATCTTTGCTTTAAATAGGTTTGTAAGTTATATTTTTTCAAAACTCAACACTTGAATCTATGCCTTGATCAAGCCCTATAATGGATTGATTTTTTAATGGTGTTTTAGCTCTGTTCCTTCCACTTTTCCTATTACTGTTTCAGAATTTTTATCATCCCACTTGACAAAACAAATCAAACTGCTTTAGATCTCAAGGAATTGATGCACTAATATAGCCAAAAAGGAAAAGGGTATGTTTGGGTATAATTGGTCCTTAACAGGTGTATTTCTCTTTCTGTCTGTATTTCCTATTTCTCTTGAAAGTGTTGAACTCTTTTCCTTGTATTGCTACCTTTATAAAAGGTTCATTCTGTGGTTCTCAACTGGGAGAATATTAGCAGAATATAATAACACAACATGGAATAATATAATATATAATAAATAATATATGAAGATATTTTTTAATTTTTTTGTTATTTTTATTTTTGAGAGACAGAGAGAATGCGAGCAGGGGAGGGTCAGAGAGAGAGGGAGGTACAGAATCTGAAGCAGGCTCCAGGCTCTGAGCTAGCTGCCAGCACAGAGCCTGACGCAGGGCTCAAATCCACAAACCGTGAGATCATGACCTGAGCTGGAGCCACCCAGGCACCCCAATATTTCAAGATATTTTTGCATGCCACACTATGGGAGGAGGTTACTACTGGCATCTAGTTGGTAAAAGTCAGGGATTCTGCCAGACATCCTACAATGAATAGGACAGCCTCCACAACAAGAAGTTATCTGACCCAAAATGTCAGGACTGCCAAGGTTGAGAAATGCTGGGTTAGATTCATGTCTACTAGTAGCTCCTGGATCACAATTTCCCAGCCATCTACTAGGAATGAAAGAGCTCTTCCCTTCCAGTTTTAATTTAGTTGAAAGTTCCTAAGGAAAGCCTAGCTTGGGATACAGCCAGCACTTCCCTTCCCCACCTCAGCCCTGCTCCAGGCCAGTCTTTGTGGCTAGGCGCTGAAATACTGTTATCAACACAGCCTGGGTCAGGTTCTCACTGTTAGACAATTGCAGCAGGTGGGGGTTATGACCAAAGGAAGATGGCAGCTTTCAATGAGACCACATGTTACATGTTCACTTGCCAAAAGAAAAGGGCTACTTTATGCAGAAGAAAGAAGAATACGGGGAAGATAAAACATTTTGTACACACTTTCATTTTATTTTATTTTTTTTTATTTTTTTTTTTTTTTTAGTTATAGTCAGATGTTTATTTAAAAATCTGATCTGCAAACTTAGCGTTTTCCACCAACTCGGGGTGCAGAAACCTTCACAGGCTTCACAATCTTTTGCTTAGGTGCTGCCTTTGTGGGAGCCTTAGCAGCAGCCATTGCTGTCTTTTTAGACGCTTGCTTAGCCTTTTTTGCTTCCTTGGCAGCCCTGATGGCTTGT
>PISW01014751.1:0-19743 GCA_004023785.1 Mungos mungo | reverse complement strand
GGGGGGGGGGGGTGTGTGTGTGTGGATGCGGGTGTGTGGGTGTGTGGAGGTGTGTGTGTACACATAAAGTTAAGAAGAAAAACAATCACCGAAAGTTCCTGGCAATTGTTCTAGGGCATATTCAAACAAAGAAACATTCAAGAAAATCTACTAAAACTTGGTACTGGGACCATTTGTGGCCTCCGAGCTATGACCAGTTTCCTACCCTGCCCAAGCTCAAGTTGATAAGCTCCACTCCAGGTAGGTGTGACCAAGAGAACCAAGCTCCCTCTCAGTTTTGTTTTGTTTTCTTTTTCTTAATACATACTTATTATTACGTAATAAGTGAGCGGGGGAGGGTCAGAGAGATAGAGGCAGAATCTGAAGCAGGATCCAGCTCTGAGCAGTCAGCACAGAACCCAACGTGGGGCTTGAACTCATGAACCATGAGATCACGACTTGAGCGAAGGTCAGACACTTAGGACACTTAACTGGTTGAATCACCCCGGTGCCCACTCAGTTCTTAATCAAGACGTACCCCTTACATCACAAAAAAGGCAAGCCACCAGCATTTCTCATGCCCTTCCACTCCAGGCAGGTGAGGCTAAATTCCTGACAAGCGTGCTCAAGAGCGTAGAGGCCTCCTTCTTCCACAAAGCCTTCGTCCTATCAAACAGAAGCTTGAGCGCAGTGCAGGAGGCTGGCGATGCTGGAGCTCCCAGCATCCTCAACCTAGTTTGCTCGCAGAAATTAAGTCCCACACCAGAAGCAGCAAGCCACAGGCTACTACTGCTCAGTCCTGTACCCCGAACAGTGGCTAGCAAAGCCTGCCCAAGAGAGGCAGACTGTAGGGAAAGAGAGCTCTGAAGCTCTCCCCAAAGGGACTGACTTCACTTGAAACAGAGTGTGAGGAAGTTCAAGCCTAAGCGTGCTCTCAAAGACAATAACTCCTCTTTTTAAAATTTTTTTTTATTTTTTAACGCTTTTTATTTATTTCTGTGAGACAGAGAGAGCACGAGGAGGGAAGGGTCAGAGGGAGGGAGACATAGAATCTGAAGCAGGCTCCAGGCTCTGAGCTGTCAGCACAGAGCCCCACGAGAGGCTTGAACCCAGGAACCATGAGATCATGACCTGAGCCGAAGCTGGGCGATTAACCCACTGAGCCACCCAGGCGACCCATAACTCCTCTTAATAAAGACCAACAAGCTGTACATAAGCCAGACAGGTGATCAGAAAGACCCATGAAAAAAGACAGTCTACCAAGAGCACACCTGCAGTCCGAGCAAACCTTAAAGAGGGGCCTCAGAAACTGCCCCTGCCTGCACTGGAAGGGGATCAGACTGCTGAGAAACTTCTAGCGCAGGGCACTGGATGGAAAGGGTAGGGCAATCAGTGGGACAATGGGCTGGCAATTAGTGTAGCCTAACAAGCAGGATGCTTTACCAAAAGAAGAAGGCAGCTTAAGAGAAAGATCTGGAAAAGAGACCTTCAAAGAGAGTCCTGCCAAAACCAGTGGGATAGTGGTCTCCTTTAACAAAAACCTCTGAGTTGTATACTTAAAAGAATGAATTGTCGGGGCACCTGAGAGGCCTAGTCAGTTGAGCATTCGACTTCGGCTCAGATCATGATCTCTCAGTTGATGGGTTTGAGCCCCGCGTTGGGCTCTGTACTGACAGCTCAGAGCCTGGTGCCTGCTTCGGATTCTGTGTCTCTCTCTCTCTCTATCCCTCCCCTACTCATGCTCTGTTTCTCTCTGTCTCAATATTAAATAAACATAAAAAAATTTTTTTTTAAAAAGAATGAATTGCCATGGTACATGAATCATATCTTAATAAGGCTGTTGTTCTTAAAAATGTAAAAATGTGGGGGGAAAAGAATGTTCAACCTAATTAAGTAAGAGACAGGCATTTTGCTACTAGTTGGCCTTATGTTACATGAAGGGGCCCTTCCTCTCCTACAATGTAGGCTGCAGGAGGGCAAAGACCTGGCCTTTTCACATTTCACCCCAGCACCTAGCATGAGTTACCAGTAAATACTGCAAAATCCATGAGGGAACGCCTTTGCATTCCCTCGGGCCTCCACTTTGGGATGCGTTCTCCTTCTGCACAATTTCTCATTCTCTCCCTCCCTTTTCTAACCCATCACATACTAATCTCTCCTTTGCTTCCTCTCTAATCCTTAGGCAATTAGTTTGTATTATAAATGAAATTCAGAGTCTCCGATCTCCCTTTGCTGTAATCTGTGACCATTCTGGGAAGCAGTAACACATGAGAGACAAAAACATTTGCTGAAGGAAAATTTCTTGGTCACACACCAAGAAAGTTCTGGGGAGTAACTCCCGAATCGCAGGCAAATGTTATAAAAATATAGTCATTTATGACTAGTATTTTTCAGCTAATTTCCAACAGAATGACCAAAGTAGGAGTTGAGATTTTCTTTCTTCTACATTTACAATGCCTTGTAAATACAGAAGAGAGAAAAGTTTACAAAGCATTGCAATGTATTACAAATACTGTTTTCCATCGTTGAGATTTATCTTCTTTCAAATCTATACAACCCAGTTAAGGTGAATTACATTCTTAAAATATAAGTGAAATTTTCAAATGATTTCCCTGAGGAACTTTTATGAAATAAGCTTTTCCTTCTTTTCTCATTAAAGATGTAGGAATAAATATATGTAGGTTTCCTGTCAGACTAAGATTGACTGGCTTCCTCAGTGAAGGCTGTAATACAAGGGTTCTCTGTCACTCGGGGCGTGCTCCCTCTGACAGGCTGGAGGCAAATAAAATTATATCTGACATATGACTAGAGAGGCTAGGACTTAGAAAAACCATCCTTCCCAAGTTTAATTAAATTCTTATATAATATTCACTGAAAGCTATTTTTTCTCATAGGACTTATTTTAATCAAGAAAATCTTACAAAGGCAAACTTTAAAAATTAGTGAATAGATTTACAAGAATTATTATTTTTAAAGGATTTCTTTCATCTACTAAACAAAAGCAAATATAGAACCCAGAAAAATAGTGCACCTCAAAGTTTCCAGTACTCAACAAAATTTTTATTGTCCTAACGGACGGAAAAGGCAAAGAACAAAGAGTTTTATAGCTTTTCAATAGATTAGTTGAAGAGATGCACTGCATTATACATAAAAATGCTAAACTTTCCAGTGTTAAAATAGGCTCTGAAAAGTAAATACCACAGTGCCCTCTACCGTCCCTTTAAAGAAACGTAAACAATCTGTAAAATAGTTTTTAAATTTCTGAAACTATATTCAAAATAACCAATGAAAGAAGAAACAGCTTTTCATTATTAATATACTATAATAAAATTTTAATATAATAAATAAAATATTAAATAAATTTTCATTTCATGAAGGGAATAAAAATAACATAACATCTTGTCATGTCTGACTGCTTCCAGTATAAATAACAATGATATTTTCATCCCATAAAAGTTGTTTTCATCACTACATTACTTTATAACTTCTTCTAGGAGTAGAGGAAGGAAAAGTGTAGAAAGAAAAACAATCACTGGTAGAGGAAATAACTCCGTAAAGAGAATATCTTTAGATGAGACTTTCAGAGACCTGTGCCCCACAAGGCATATCTAGTTTCCAAAGCAGATTAAGTAAAATGATCCAAAGGGCCGCCAAAGTAAAATATTCCTACTTTCACTTTGAATTAAGCATTACTAATATTTAGTACATCGAATACCACTTTCTCCTAAGGTGGTATGTCACATGGTAATATGTTAGGACAGGTGGGATCCTGATATAGAAAAAGGCATTCCATAACAGGTAGGGTTCACAATGGCACCCACAAAGAAACCATACACACTTGTAAGAAACTGTCCTGAAGTTCTAATTACAAAATCACCAGTGAATGTTTCTTACCGATTCCTAGTTCAAATGCTTCATTTGGGGTAAGAAATTGAATCTAACATGACAATAACTATTTTTTAAATTAAGTTTTTTGCTGTAATTCCACTCTTGTTAACATACAGTGTTATATTAGTTTCATGTGTACAATACAGTGATCCACCAACTCTACACACTGCTCAGTGTTCATTCTGATACATAAACCCTTTAATCCCCTTCATCTATTTCCAACCCTCCAGCCACCTCCCATCTGGCAACTATCAACTCGTTCTCTATAGGTAAGGGTCTGTTTCTTGATTTGCCTCTTTCATTTTCCCTTTGCTCATTTGTTCTGTTTCTTAAATTCCATATATGAGTGAAATCATATGGTGTTTGTCTTTCTCTTACTTATTTTGTTTAGCATAATACTCTATAGCTCCATCCATGTTTTTGCAAATGGCAAACTTTCGTTTTTTAATGGCTGAATATTCTGGCTGAATAATCCATTGTATGTATGCGTGTATGTATGTGTATACATACACATATCTTCTTTATACAATGTGACTACTGTAGATAAAGCTGCAATAAACGCAGGTATCTCTTTAAATTAGTGTTTTTGTTTGGGGGGGGGTAAATACTCAGTAGTGCAATTACTGGATGGTAGAGTAGCTCTATTTTTGACATTTTGAAGAACCTCCACACTGTTTTCCAGAGTGGCTGCACCAGTCTGCATTCCCACCAAAAGGGCAAGAGGGTTTGTTTTTCTCCATAACCTCACCAACATTTGCTCTTTCTGATTTGTTGGTCTGATTTCAGCCATTCTGACAGGTGTGAAGCACTATCTCTTTGTAGTTTTGATTTGCATTTCTCTGATGATGAGTGATGTTGGGCATCTTTTCATGGGTCTGTTGGCCATCTGTAGGTCTTCTTTGGAGATGTTTGTTCATGTCTCCTGCCTATGTTTTAACTGGATTACTTTTTGGGTGTTGAGTTGTATCAGTTCTTTATATTTGGATACTAGCCTTATATCATATGTCATTTGCAAATATCTTCTCCCATTCTGTAAGGTGCCTTTTAGTTTTATTATTTCCTTTGCTGTGCAGGAGCTTTTTATTTTGATGTAGTCCCAAGAGTTCATTTTTCCTTTTATTTCACTCCCCTCAGGAGACATATTTAGAAAAATATTGCAGTGGTCAGGGTCAAGAAATTACTGCCCGTGCTCTCCTCTAGGATTTTTATGGTTTCAAGTCTCACAGTTAGGTTATCATCCTTTTTGAGGTTATTTTTGTGTATAGTATTAAAAAGTGGTCAAGTTTCATTCTTTTGCTTATAGCTTTCCAGTTTTCCCAACACCATTTGTTGAAGAACCTGTCTTTTTTCTGATGGATATTCCTTCCTACTTTGTTGAAGATTAATTGACCATATAATTGTGGGTTTATTTCTGGGTTTTCTACTCTGTTCCATTGATCTATGTGTCTAGTTTTGTGCCCATACCATACTGTTTTGACTACTACAGGTTTGTAATATAACTTGAAGTCTGGAATTGTGATACCTCCAGTTTTGTTTTTCTTTCTTAAGACTACTTTACCTATTCGGGTCTTTTGTGGTTCCATACACATTCTAGGATTGTTTGTTCTAGTTCTGCGAAAAATGCCATTGGTATTTTGATAGCGATTCATTAAATCTATAGATTACTTAGGGTAGTATAGACATTTTAACAATACTTGTTACATATTTGTTAAATGAAATGTCTTTCCATTTCTTTGTGCTGCCTTCAATTCTTTTATCAATGTTGTATAGATTTCAAAGCACAGGTCTTTCACCTCTTTAGTTGAGTTTATTCCTAGGCATTTTATTATCTTTGGTACAGTTGTAAATGGAATTGTTTTCTTAATTTATCTTTCTGCTGCTTCATTATTAGTACACAGAAATGTAACAGATTTCTATACACTGAGTTTGTGTCTTGTGACTTTACTGAATTCATTTATCATTTCCAGCAGATTTTTGGTAGAGACTTTAGGGTTTTCTGTATATAGTACTAAGTCAACTGCAAAGAGTGAAAATTGTACTTCTTCCTTATCAGTGTGGATGTCTTTAATTTCTTTCTCTTGTCTAATTACTGTGGCTAGGACTTCTAGTACTATTGCTTAATAACAGTGGTGAGAATGGACACCATTGTCCTATTCCTGACCTTAGAGGGGGAACTCTGAGTTTTCTCCCACTAAGTATGCTAGCTGTGGGTTTTTCATATAAGGCCTTTGTTGTGTATTTTCCCTCTAAATCTACTTTGTTGAGGTTTTGGGGGTTTTTTCTTTGTTTTTTGGGTTGTTGTTTTTTTTTTTTTGATAGAGTGCACATGCACACATGAGTGGGGAAAGGCAGAGAGAGAGGAAGACAGAAAATCCCAAGAAGGCTCCACAATGTCACTACAGAGCCTAGCGCGGAACCTTATCCCATGAACTGTGAGATCGTGACCTGAACCAAAATCAAGAGCCGACGCTTAACCAAGTGAGTCACCCATGTGTCCCAAGGGATTTATCATGAATGGATGTTGTACTTTGCCCAAAGCTTTTTCTGCATCTATTGAAATGATCATATGGTTTCTATCCTTTCTCTTACTGATGTGATGTATCACATTGATTGATATGCAAATACTGAACCACTCTTGCATCCTGGGAACATTTTCCACTTGATTATGGTGAACAATTTTTTTAATGTAATGTTGGATGCAGTTTGCAAGTATTTTGTTGAAGATTTTTGCATCTACATTCATCAGAGACACTGGCTTATAGTTCTCTCTCTCTCTCTCTCTCTCTCTTTTTTTTTTTTTTTTTTTTTGGTAGTGTCTTTATCTGGTTTTGGTATCCAGGTAACACTGACCTCATAGAATGAATTTGGAAGTTTTCCCTCCTCTTACAGTTTTTAGAATTGTTTGAAAAGAATAAGTATTAACTCTTCTTTAAATATCTGGTAGAATTTGCCTTTGAATCCATCTGCTCCTGGACTTCTGTTTATTGGGAGGTTTTTGATAACTGATTCAATTACACTGCTGGTAATCAATCTGTTCAAATTTTCCATTTCTTCCTGCTTCAGCTTTTGGTAGGTTATATGTTTCTATGAATTTATCCATTACTTCTAGGTTGTACAGTTTGTTGGCATATAATTTTTCATAATGTTCTCTTACAATTGTTTGCATTTCTGTGGTGGTAGCTGTTATTCCTCCTTTTTCATCTGTGATTTTGATTCCCCCACTCCTCTCCTTTTTTTTTTTTTTTTGATGGGTCTAGCTAAAGATCTATCAATTTTGTTGATCTTTCCAAAGAAGCAGCTCCTGGTTTCATTAATCTGTTCTACTGTTTTTATAGTTTATGCCAGTAACTTTAAAAAGCAATATAAGAATTACTTGAACTGTAGATTCACATCTTACTGTCTTTAATAATGAACTTCACTATATGTACATTACACCTCAAAATAAATAATAATGATAGTGTGACTCTATCACAATAAACAAGACATTTTTAAACAGCTTATTTCACCATTGCCTCTTCCTTTTTAAAATCTTTGTATGTGTGTATGTTTAATGAAACACATCCTACATTAGCATATAATAAATATACACAATCATAGGTAAATACATATACCTATAGAAGTTCAGCCTAAGTTTTTTAACTAACTTATATAATCAAAACAATTTAATAATCACTGGCCTAGAAATAAGCTTGTTCCAACTACAGGTTTTATAATTAAGAAGTATCTCAGTAACTTTTATTGCAATTAAAGAAGACTTAAGAGGAGCCAGCTCCCTGGAAAACAAAGCCTTGTGTCCAGAGAAATGACTATATGGAGCAGCCATATAAAGCTCCTACTAAAACTGCAATGACAAAGCGACAGATTAACTAACACTGAAGAATCTTACCATAAAAAAATCATACATATTCAGTTACCTGTTATTTACTTTCTACTTTCTCTTCCTCTGTAGAAATGTAAACAATTACAAAAAAATAGCAAAACATCTTTCTTAGTAGCACATTAAATCACTCTTTCTTCTGTAAAGTTTTATTTTATACTTTCATAATTTGTCTTAAATATTACTTAAACATATTTTTTCTTCTACTCAGTTCACTACAAATTTCAGAGGAAATAATCAGTCATTTTCTATGACCTAAGCTAAGCATATATTGGACATTGGATATTGAATAAATAATGACTGAATGAATAAAGAGTATCTACATGTTTTATCAAAGTGAGTTTCCAGGTTTGTGTGTAACAGGATTCTGTTTCTTATCCACTGACCAAGGAAAGGGAACTGCATGAATGTCCCTCCTGACAAGGATGGAGTCACACTAAAGTGGTCCCAAGGACCAGCTATCCTCACTAAAGATACTTTACAAAGAATGGTGCAGATTTTAGAAGCATCTGGGTAGCTTAGTGAGTTAGGCATCTGACTCTTGATTTTGGCTCAGGTCATGATCTCATGCCTCATTGGATTGAGCCCCCGTTGGGCTCTGAGCTGATGGCATAGAGCCTGCCTGGGTATCTCTCTCTCCTTCCCTCTCGCTCTCTCTCTGCCCCTCCTCCATTCATGCTTTTTCTCTCTCTCTCTCAAAAATAAATAAACTTAAAAAAAAAAAAAACCTTTAACGGTGCCTATGTGGCTCATTCTGTTGAGCATTCGACTTTAGCTCAGCTCATGATCTCATGATCTGTGGGTCTGAGCCCCATGTCAAGCTCTGTGCTGACAGCTCAGAGCCTGGAGCCTGCTTTGTATTCTGAGTCTCCCTCTCTCTCTGCCCTTCCCCTGCTTGCACGCTATCTCTCTCTGTGTGTCTCTCAAAAATGAATAAATGTTTAAAAAATTAAATAAATAAAGTACTTAAAGTATAGATTTTATATAGCTGCTTCATTAAGGAAGTATTCTTCCTAATTTTAAATAAATTTATATGTAATTTTGTATAAATTCTCAAATAGAACTCAGAATTTTCTTTGATATAAGAGGGAAAATAAAAGGTTTCATTTAGTACTACTTAAGTACTTTAAGAGACTATAACAATGCTACAGCATAAGTAGTGCTTTTGCTTCTCATGCCCCTAAGAAATCGTTTGTCATCAATCTAACATTATTTGTAGCTGCAAAGTGAAAACATCTGAAAACTGCAGAATTACAAAATCTCTATCAAGAAGCAGTTTATTTATGGTGACCTACGGCTCAAAACATGCAAAATTATTTACTTTCCTTTAATCTCCGAATCTAGAAAAGTGGCCACTCAACATGGAAAAAGCTAACTAAGTGCAAAATAGATCAATTTCATAAAGAATAATTATGATATTTCATTGCAGGAGGCAAAGAAAGAGGGAGAAGAGTGGAAGAAAAGGGAAAAGGGGTAAGGAGAAGGAAGAGGAGAAGCAAGGAAGAAAAAGAAAGAAAAGAACGAGGAGGAAAAGGTCAAGGGAAGAGTTTAATGCCAGCCACACACTTTCATGTTACAGGCACTGTCATAAATACTTTCCCTTCATTTAATCTCACAAAAACTGTCAAAGACAGGTATTATTACTGTGCTAATTTACAGATGAAGAAAGCAAGGCTTAGAGAGGGTAAGTAGCTTTCTGGAGAAATGAGAGCTGGGGCTAGAACTAAGTTCTGATTCCAAAACGCACACCGTTAGGGCGATCCATTGTGTGGATTATGTATGAGCATTTGATGATCAATGAAAAGTTTTACCACATAATTCTCCCTAGCTTCCCTACGCCCCAGAATGCCTAATGCTGGCATTAAAACATATGGTGGCAAACAAACCTAAGGGTCTGAAAGAGATGACCAAGAAGCAAGCCACAGGAAGCTACAGGTGTCATGGAGAAAACAGTCCAAAGAACAAACAATTCAAACTTAGAAGCCAGCAAAAATTATGGGAATGGGTCCAGGCAAGACAGGGTATGTGAGCTGGGTACCAAAACAGCATCTCATTTCAGAAAGTAGGGAGAAGAGCATCTGACACAGAGGAAATATGGAACAAAGGCATGAAGCAGACACAAAAAACCCTGCTTCAGGACAAGTTCCAGGTAGGTAGAGGAGAGGGTATGGGAAGGGTACAGTGAAGGAAGAGACACACAAGGTTTTGGATGACACACTAGAGCCTGGACTCCACTGTGTACCTGAAATACAAACATGGACAGTCTCCAGGAAAGGAATAAAATGAGCAGACCCAGATGTTAAAAATGCAATGATCTCGGGGCAGCTCTGACTATTGATTTCAGCTCAGGTCATGATCTCACAGTTTATGAAATCAAACCTCGCATCAAGCTCTGTGCTGACAGTGTGTAGTTTGCTTGGGATTCTCTCTCTGCCCCTCCCTGGCTTGCACGCACACATACACACACACACACACACACACACTCTCTCTCTCTCTCTCTCTCTCTCTCAAAATAAATCAATAAACATTTTTTTTAAACCTAATGACCTCTGTTTGAAAAGGAACTGGATAAGAGTCTAGCAATTCCTCAGAAAGTCGGAGAACTACCACATGACCCAACCATTCCAATCCTAGGTATATACCCAAAAAACAAAAATAGATATTTGCATGCCAATGTTCACAGCAGCCCTATTCGCAATAGCCAAAAGGCAGAAACAAACCAAATGAATGGATAATGGATAAGCAAAAAAAAAAAAAAAAAAATTAATGATGGACAAACGTGGTATATACATACAATCTAACCATAAAAAGGAAAGAGATTTTGATATGCTACAACATGGATGGAACTTATGAAAACATTACTCTCAGTGAAATGTCAGACACAGAAGAATTAGTATTGTATGTTACATGAAGGATGTAGAATAAGCAAATTCATACAAATAGAAAGTAAAACAGAAGTTACCACGGGGTGGACAGGGAGGAAAGGGTATGTGAAGTGATTATTTGATGGATATGGAGTCAAGCTGAAGATGATGAAAAAGCGTGGTGTATAGACAGCCATGATGGTTACACATTATGAATGTATCAATGACACTGAGTTATACAGTTAAAAAATGGTTAAAATGATAAATATTATATCACGTATATATTAGCACAACTTAACTACAACAACAACAACAAAAAGAGTAGCCTGCCACATAACGCACCTACAAAGACAAAGAGTCAGATATTTCTCCAACAGGTTAATCCCTCTCACTCTCTGCAAAGTCTGGAGACTCATTCTTCATTTTTCCCGCCGGGTAATTCTGGAAGACTTCTACTTACTTCATTTCACTGATACCCTTTTCCCCACAGCCTTCCCATGAGGCTTCCAGGAGAGAAAACCAAAAGAGAAGCAAACAAACAAAAAAGGCAACAGGGGAAAACAAAATAAATTCCTAATCAGTAATATCTTGGAATTTGCCTTTCTGACTGAAAAATGAGGCCCTCCTGACAGAAATAAGAAACCGACCTGAGGCAGGTAAAGATTCAATAAATAAATGCTCAATCTTAAAAAAAAAAAAAAAAACAGTAATTAAAAAGTACTCATCCGAAAATAACTAAAAATAGCCAGGGAAAAGGAAAGGAATCTGCAGATTCAAAGACCACAAAGAAACACCTCGCCGGAAGTACGTCTTACATGCAACAGGAAACCAAGAGAGTCATACTGCTCACTTCACTATGACCCTTCACTGTATGGTGTAGTAATAAAAGCATGAAAGCCCATCACCAGCTACCTGACCCTGAGGGTCTGTAAGAAAGAACAACTATTTAAGTCAGAAAAGTGTCTTCTGTATTATATTAAAACGCACACATAAAGCACTTTGTAACCTGTGAACTCTCTTTAAATAATACCAAATTTTAGACTAGACTATTTCCGAATATTTTTTCTCACTAGATAAGCACGAACAGATTGATGAATTATTAATTTTGGGCAAATGTACTTTAAAAATTAATGTGCTTTGATGTTCTTTGAAGAAAACTTCTATCCATCAGAGGGTAATGATATAATTCTTATTTTTCTTGGGGAAAATAAATCAAACATTTAGAAGGCTCTAATGTGGATTTTAAAATTGGTCACTCCTCTTTGGAGACTTAATTAAGATTAAGAAAAAAAATTCCCTGTTGACATATATTCATCTTTGCTCAACTTTGAACATATGATTAGTCTGCACAGTAATTTGTAAATCAGTTAGCTTTCCACATATATTACAAATGAGCTACTTCAAAGAATAAACATATTTTCTATACCAACAGGAAAGAACAAATTAACTTCATACTTTTCTCTTGGGAATATGATATTTTTGATATGAACAAAGGATTAAATTTTCAAATTATCTAACTTTTTACTCTAAAAATCATCAAGAGGGGCGCCTGGGTGGCTCAGTCAGTTAAGCATCTGGCTTCGGCCCAGGTCATGATCTCACAGTCGTGGGTTCAAGCCTCACGTCAGGCTCTGTGCTGACAGCTCAGAGCCTGGAGCCTACTTCTGATTCTGTATCTCCCTCTCTCTCTGACCCTCCCCTGATCATTCTGTCTCTGTCCGTCTCTCAAAAATAAATTTAAAAAACACTTAAAAAAAATTTTTTTAATAAAAATCATCAAGAATCTAGTTGATTTTTGGGGCTCCTGGGTGGCTCAGTTGGTTAAGCATTTGACTTCGACTCAGGCTATGATCTAATGGTACATGAGTTCAAGCCCCATGTCCGGCTCTGTGCTGACACCTCAGAGCCTAGAGCCTGCTTCAGATTCTGTGTGTGTCTCTCTCTGCCCCTCCCCCATTCATGCCCTGTCTGTCTCTCTCTCTCTCTCTCTCTCTGTCTTAAGAATAAACATTAAAAAAATTTTTTTAATCTAGTTGATTTTAAATTTACCAAAACAGTCTGTTTTCTAAACTTAAGTGTTGATACCAATTCAATACTCTTAGTATATTCTAAACTTATTGCCATGGGAATCACCACTTTTCATTTGCACCTACTAAACTTGCAGACTGATTCAGCCCAGTGTGTAAGCGGACCAGTACACAGTAGTGTACCTGAGACCCAGAATCAGAGAGCAAATCCCTACAAGTTCATACAAATAAATCAAGCAAGAAAAAGCTAAGGAGCTGTGGTGCCCTGGATAGATCTCACCCAACCCAAAGTCACAACCAATACTCAGTTCAAACGATTCTGCTCAGAAATCTGGTCCCTGAGCTGCTAGATCTTCCTATTCCAAGGAAACTAGAAATCTGGATTTTCTAGATAAAACATCTTGGTTTTTAACCATCAGAACTTATTTAAAAACTGGTAAAATACCAGTTCAAAGCAAAACATCTGTTGGCTGCCAATGGGTGGCTCTTGCATTCTTCTTAAACACCTGCAGTCTCCCCTCCATCCCTCCCATGATTTTATCCCCACCACTCGTTTCTCCAGACTATCCAACCCTAAAGAAAAAGGAAAGGCTAAAACGTGGAATAAAGGAGCGAGATGTTGTTAAAAGATATAACTTGGAACTAAAAGATGAATTAAGTTCTATAAATCAAATACAGGGGCACCTGGGTGGCTCAGTTGGTTAAGCATGCGGCTTTGGCTCAGCTCATGATTTCATGGTGACAGGTGTGACTACACTTACCATGGTGAGCCTTAGTAATGTGTAGAATGGTGGAATCATTATGTTGTGCCCCTAAAGCCAGTATAATACTGTAAAGTATACGTCAGTAAAATTTAAAGATAAAGGATGAGGAGATAGGAGTAATAATTAGGTAAGAGAATTCGGTCTTCAGCTGCATTCCACTTGGCTCCTGAGCTCAGCTTTGGTGTATTTATGGGATGTAACCCTGTGATAAGCTGAGGGAGATCTGTGTATTGTACATTATTGTTGACTCTAATTACTATACTTTGTATTCGATTTATATATATATATATTTTATGTTTATTTATTTTTGAGAGACAGAGACAGTGTGAGCCGGGGAGAGTCAGAGAGAGAGGGAGGTACCGAATCTGAAGCAGGCTCCAGGCTCTGAGCTGTCAGCACAGAGCCCGTCACTGGGCCCCAACTCCACGACTCAGGTATTTTATAACTGGTTTTGTACCTCTTAAACCGCTTCACCTACTGCACCCACCTCCCTCCCCTCCCCTCTGGCAATGACAAGTTTATCTTCTCTACTTAAGAATCTGAGGGAGGGGGGGGTTGTTTGTCTCTTTGTCCATTTATTTTGTTTTTTAGATTCCACATATAAGTGAAATCAGGTGATATTTGCCTTTTCTTGTCTAATTTCGCTTGCCTCTAGGCCCAAGCATGTAGTTGTAAATGACAATATCTCTCTTTTTTGGCCGAGTAACAGTCCATTTTACATATGTAAAAAAGTTACCACATATTATAATAACACACTATATAAACATGTATATGTATACACATGCAACATATCCTTTATCCATTTATTTATGGATAGAATCTTGGGTTGTTTCCCTATATTGGTTATTATATATATAATGCTGTAGTAGACACAGGGGTGCATATATGTTTTCAAATTAGTGTTCTCTCTTTTGGGTAAACACCCCGTAGTGGAATTAAGTGGACCATATGGCTGTTCTATTTTTGATCTTTTGAGGAACCGCCACGCTGTTTCCCACCGTGGCTACACCAACTATATTCCCACAACGCTGCACGAGAGTCCCTTCCCTCCATCCTCACCAATCCTTGCTATTTCCTTGCTTTCTGATTCTAGCCATTCTGTTGGGGGTAAAGTGACATCTCGTTGTGGCTTTTGATTTATAGTTCCCTGATGTTAACTGATGCTGACCATCTTTTCATGTGTCTGTTGGCCATCTATATGTCTTCTGTGGAAAAATATCCGTTTAGGTTCTCTGCCCATTTTTAATCCAATTATTATTTTTTTTTGGTGTCGTACCTCCTTATTATTTAAAAGCCAATAATATCGCCAACTCTATAGAGTGCGTTATGAGAATTAAATAAAATACTGCATGTAAAATACCTAGGCCTGAGAGGTAACCTGCACATGGGCAGTGCCTAAAAAATGGGTTCCAGGGGCGCCTGGGTGGCTCAGCCAGTTAAGCATCTGACTCTTTTGGCTCATGATCCCACGGTCCTGTGGAGCCTAAGATTCTCTCTTTCCCTCTGCCCCTCTACCCTGCTCATGCACACGTGTGTGCACTAAATAAATGTATACTAAATATACTGGCGTGATGGATTATAATCCTTACAAATTTGTACTTTTAAGGGAAGAAACCACTGGAGAGAAAAACTTCTGCCTCGGGGCCTGCCCGTGTCAGTGAGTGTGCAAGCCCTTGTGCGGCTCCCTCCCTCGGACATATTAAAGATACTGCGTGTTTTGACATGATTCCATTATTCTTAGGACCAATGATCTGCAATGGTTTCTAACAGTGTCCTCAGGTCTATGGCCTTATCTATGGAGGATGTAAAGTATAATTAAGATGCCTGCCATCTTTACTAGAAAGAGGCCTTAACTCTTCCCAGGCAAAACCTTTACCCCTGTATCACCAACCAGTTTGCATTCTAACAGAATAGAATATAAATTATTAGCGTTAAAAGCCACCTAATGAAGTCAAACTTGTGACAACTCTCTAAATGTAAAAACACTCCAGGGGTGCCTGGGTGGCTCAGTCGGTTAAGGGTCCGACGTCAGCTCAGGTCATGATCTCCTGGCTGGTGAGTTCCAGCTCCGCCTTGAGCTCTGTCCCAAGAACTCAGAGCCTGGAGCTACTCCGGATTCTGTGTCTCCCTCTCTCTCTGCCCCTCCTCCTCCCCGCCTATGGTCTGTGTCTCTGTTGCTCTCAAAAAAAAATAAACAAACATTTTTTTAAAATGTAAAAATAATAATAGTAATTTTTTAATTAATTAAACTAATTAAAATAAAATGCATACTGTGTCAAGGGGGAGAAGAACTTTTAAAAGATGCAAAATTTCACTAGGAAAAGCAAAGTGCAGAAATGGAATGAATCATAATCCTAAAATATTAAATAAATTTAACTGGAAATCAGTAAAAATCCAAATCATTCTCATTTTCTAAAAAGCAGACTAGGTTCGGGTGTAGGGAGGGCTGAAAAAGTAGAGCAAAGAGAATTTTGAGGGCAGTAAAAATACTCAGTAGTACACTATAGTAGTGAATATAAGTTATAATGAAGTTGTACAAAATCAAAATATGTATAACGCCAAGAGTGAGCCCTGGTGTAAAACTACGCCCACCGAATTAGGATGATGCAGCGTGGGAACAAGTGTACTTCTCCGGCAAGCGGCACTGACAGATGGGGGAGGAGCCCGGGGTGGGGGCGGAGGACAGGTCTCTCTACTCCCTCCACTCAGTTTTGTTGTGAACCTAAGACTTCCCTACAAAATAAAATCTATTAAGGGCAGTGGGGAGTGGATTGGAAAAACTATAAATCTTTCCTAAATGTAGGAGACTAATTTTCTTCAAAAAACAAAAAACAAAAACCTATATATAGCATTTATAGTCAGCAGTTCTAAGTGGACTAAAAACTAGACGATAAAGCGAGCGTGATAATTTAGTCTTGGATTTATATGAGTAATGTTTGTCTTCGAGCATCCTATTGACCCCTTCGCAGGACTGTGAGGTGCTATCTCCTAATACCTTGAGGGAGTTTGAATAAATAGCATTCGCACACCCCTTCCATTCATATATGCCATCCCTTCTAGGCACAAATTATTCAGCCTCCTCAAAAGTCTGTACTGAATGTCGTACTCTCAATAGTACATTTAGGAGACGTACGCTCAAGATCCCTTCCTCTGGGGTCTTACAACTCGACCGTGGGAAAAGGTTGAAATGTCCAACTAAAGACACTCCAAGCAGGCAAGTGATAAAGGCATGAAACCAGTCTGAGGGGCGCCTGGGCGGCTCAGTCGGTTAAGCGTCCGGCTTCGGCTCGGGTCATGATCTCACGGTTCGTGGGTTCGAGCCCCGCATCGGGCTCTGTGCTGACAGCTAGCTCAGAGCCTGGAGACTGCTTCTGATTCTGTGTCTCCCCTCTCTGTGTCTCTCCTCTCCTCTCCTCTCTGACTCTCCCCTGCTTACACTGTCTTTCTCTCTCTCTCAAAAATAAAACATTAAAAAAATTTTTAAGACATGAAACCAGTCTGGCCTTCTGTTCTCCTCCTTCGAATTCTTCGCTCCTCCCTGGATCCTTGCCATCTTTCAAATTTCAGTATAAATGCTACGTCCTCAGAAGTTATTTCCTGACACCATCCCGCGACTTTCTGTCACAGCATCCCATTCCTTTGCTTCACTAATAATTTCTTTGCTTTTCCGTTCCATAATTACATATTTGGTTGCTGGTTTGTTATCTGTATCCGGTAACAGACTGAACACCCAAGCGGGCACAGACTGCACCGTATTACCAAGAATCTGCAAAGCATTCTATAAACGCTGGGTAAATGAATGCATAGGTCTGGAGCTCAGGACAAAGGTCTAGGCTAGAAGTATTTACGTAGAGGTGGTGATTCACCCATGAAAACTGTAAGATCGCCTGTGGAAAATGTGTGGGGTTATAAGAGAATCTAGAACCAAGAGCTGAAGAAGCCCAACATTTAGATTTTCAGAAGAGCAGGCAAAGGATGACTAAAGCAGACAAATCAGATAAACCCCAGGGAGGTCAAAGAAATAGTGTTTCAAGAAGTCAGTATTCAACTCCAGAACGCTGCCAAGAGACCTAGTAAAGAGTGAAAAGAAAAGGACCCACCGGATTTCTTTTGAGGGAGGTTAGTGGGGCCTTTAACGAGAGCCATGGCAGGGCAGGACCGGACCGTGATACACACTGCTGAGCTGTTCATTCCCAGGTGAGGAAGCAGAGGCACTATCTAACTATTAAAATTGTGGAGGGCAACAGAAAGACAGGTGATAGATGGAGACCCTCAGTAACCGTAAAATGATCCTGAACACCCACAAGGTAAAGAGCATCAAGTAACTGAACAGTATGAGATGCAAACAAGCAGGGAAAGCGATCCTCACCATCCTGAAGGACACCAGCACAATAAAGTAATCCCAAGACGTACTGAAACAACGGGCATACTGTGCGCATTCAGTGCTAGTTATCGTTCCGTGTTTCACAAATTGTCTCTTCATTAGACTGTACGGGCCCCCAATCAGGGCAGAGACCATGCCTGTGCCATCCGTGCCTGCATTCCCAGGACCTAGCACGGTGCCTGGCACACATTAGGTGCTCAATAAATGAATGCAGAATTCAGAAGACAGTCTTAACTATTCTCCTAGCCACCCTGTCTCTCTCCTCTAATTATTTTTGCGTTTTTTACCGTGAGTTAACTATGTCACTCGAGCATAAAAGTGTTCATTACTATAAGTATTACTGTCATTACCCTTTACTCGAGGTATCATACTCTTAAGTTTCTTAACAGCAGAGCTCATCCCATGTCACGTTCAGTGTCTTGCAGGAAGTAAAGCTAAATGCTCGTGAGCCAGGGAAAAGGGCTTCTTACTAAAAAGCTGTGACAGCAATTTCACAGAGTGATTCCAAGGTCACGAGCGGACGCAAGCGCAGAGACACCAGAGGCAGCGCTCCCCTGAGCGGAGCCTGAGTAGCCGCCTGCCCGGCAGGGGGCGCTGCAGCGTCCCCCGAAGGCCGCCGCCGGCCTCGGTCCCCGCCCCCCAGCTCTGCGGTCACCTGCAGCGGCTGCACTCGGGCCTCCGCTCCGCGGGCTCCACCGGCAGCTCCCACAGCGCGTCGGCACCGGCGTCGTCCGCCTCCGCGCCCAGGGAAGTCGCCGCGGGCGCTGGGTCGCCCTCCGGCCGCTCCTCGTCCTCAGGGGCCTGAGACCTCGAGGGGCCACGCGGCCACGCGACGGGGTCCCCGGGGGTTCGCGCCTGTTTCTGCGGCTCCATGGCAGGCGCTCAGGTCCGGCTGTCACATAGAGGCCTCGCTGCCGCCGGGGGGCGCCACACGCTGGAGAAAACGCCTCGCGCCGCGCGGCGTCAGGCACGCTGGCCACGTACGGGGGGGCGGGTCTCCGAAGCCCTTGCTCCAAGTCCCGCCCCCCGGGCGGAATCAGGCCGAACCTATTGGTCAGTGCTCAGCGAGCTGGAAGACCAGGAAGCGAAGTGTGGGTTGTCCTAGGAAGCAGGTGGGAATTAGATACGCCTCTCTGGGACAGGA
Source organism: Mungos mungo (assembly GCA_004023785.1). Taxonomy (NCBI): domain Eukaryota; kingdom Metazoa; phylum Chordata; class Mammalia; order Carnivora; family Herpestidae; genus Mungos; species Mungos mungo. Next base: position 816 of record PISW01014751.1, on the reverse strand, counting down.
GAAAGGAAACCCGTCCACAAACACCTCAGACAGGAAACCCATTATCATCCCTTTAAAAGTGAAAATTAAATCGAATTCTGCATTTTCCGCCGTAGGATGGCAGTTTGAGAATTAAACTGGTTGAGTGCACACCGCCCTTGATACACACTTGATGTACTTGATATATCACGAAAGACCAAAAAGGGAGAGGTTGTACCGAATGACAGTTGGATTCACGTCTGGTCCGTTTCCAAATTCTTGGTCTAGAAAGGCAATGACCTGTGTCCTGTCTTGTACATCTTGATATTTCTCCTCGTCATCGAGCATACCATTTTTCACTAGACACCAAATGTTCAATGAGGTTTTTTAATTATCTGAGGGCCCTAAGATCAGGAAACAATCGGAGGACTGAGATTTCTATGGAGGGGTGGGGAAGCCATATAAAGAAAACAACTTTGCGCAAGTATTTACAGCTCCTGAATAATAGCAATGCAGCCTGTAGTTTTTTTAAAGCAAAAATGAAGTTCACCATAGAATGAAAGCAGAAATACTACTTGCCCAAAATGGGTGCTGATACTTTTTATTTATTAATATTTTATGTGACTTCTACCAGTATTCAACATTTAAACCAAAATTAGGGCCACCTGGGTGGCTCAGTAGGTTAAGGGTGGGACTTCAACTCAGGTCATGCTCTCTCGGTTAGTGGGTTCCAGCCCCACATCGGGCTCTGTGCTGACAGCTCAGAGCCTGGAGCCTGCTGCAGATTCTGTGTCTCCCTCTCCTTCTGCCTCTCTCTCTCTCTCTCTCTCTCTCTCTCTCTCTCTCTCTCTCTCTCTC
>PISW01014750.1:0-19766 GCA_004023785.1 Mungos mungo | reverse complement strand
TTAACATACAGTGTAGTGTTGGCTTCAGGAGTGGAACCCAGTGATTCATCTCTTACATATGACACCCAGTGTACATCCTAAAAAGTGCCCTCCTTAATGCCTGTCACCCATTTAACCCACCCGCCAACCCCCAACCCCCATAAATTCTCAGTTTGTTCTTTTTATTTAAGAGCCTCTTATGGTTTGCCTTCCTCTCTGTTTTTATCTTATTTTTCCTTCTCTTCCTCTATGTTCATCTGTTAAGTTTCTCAAATTCCATATATGAGTGTAATCATATGGTATTTGTCTTTCTTTAACTTATTTCACTTACCATAATACACTTCAGTTCCATCCATATTGTTGTAAATGACAAAATTTCATTCTAATTTATCCAAAAATACACTGGATGAAGTAATATATAACAAATAAAATACAGAGCTACATTATGCAAAATGCTGCATGAAAAAGGTTATACAGTAAGACTTCTATGTTTAAACACAGAAAGCCAGACAATGCATTTCAATAGCTCAGTTCATAATTATTGAAGAAACAAAGTGTATGAGAAGAAAATATGCTGAAATTACATCATTGGTTGAGTCTCAGTTGAAAAGAGGACTTGTGAGCTTTTGCCATTTAATGGAAAGAAAGAGATGATGAAGTTCTACACAGTGAGACACTATAAAATTCTCTTGATTATTATCTAGGCCAAAATTTAAATCCTAACCAAAGTATATTACCTTTAAATGTCTTTTATCATGATAATCCTCATAACAAAGCAACCCAAAACTCAATGGTTTATGTAGTAGGCAGTCAAAAATGTGAATATTGAACCAGCCATATAACCCAGGGATTAATCCCACTTGATCATGATGGATAATTCTCTTTATATGTTGTTGAATTCAATTTGCTAGTATCTTGTTGAGTATTTTTGCATCTGTATTCATTAAGAATATTGGCCTGTAGTTCCCTTTTTTTGTTGGGTCTCTGTCTGGTTTGGGAATCAAAGTGATGCTGGCTTCATAGAACGAGTTCAGAAATTTTCCTTCTATTTCTATTTTTTTGGAATAGCTTGAGAAGGATGGGTGTTAATTCTGATTCAAATGTCTGGTAGAATTCCCCTGGGAAGCCATCCGGCTCTGGGCTCTTGTTTGTTGGGAGATTTTTAATAACTGATTCGATTTCTTCACTGGTTATGGGTCTGTTCAGATTTTCTATCTCTTCCTGTTTGAATTTTGGTTGTGCATATGTGTTTAAGAATTTGTTCATTTCTTCTAGGTGGTCCAGTTTATTGACATATAATTGTTCATAGCAATCTATGATGATTGCTTGTATTTCCGAGGAATCAGTTGTAATAGATCAATTTTTATTCATAATTTCATCTATTTGGGTGGTCTCTCTTTTCTTTCCAAGGTGCCTGGCTAGAGGTTTATCAATTTGGTTTATTTTCTCAAAAAAGCAACTCTTGGTTTCATTGATCTGTTTGATTGGTTTTTTTTTATTCTATATTGTTTATTTCTGTCTTGATCTTTATTATTTCTCTTCTTCTACTGAGTTTGGGGTGCTCGTGCTACTCCTTTTCTAGTTTCCTTGGGTGCACTGTTAGATTTTGAATTTGCACTTTTTCTAGTTTGTTGAAATAGGCCTGGATTGCTATATACTTTCCTCTTAGGACTGCCTTTGCTGCGTCCCAGAGAGTTTGGATTGTTGTATTTTCATTTTCATTTGTTTCCATATATTTTTTAATTTCTTCTCTAATTGTCTGATTGACCCAATCATTCTTTAGTAGGGTGGTTTTTAACCTCCACATTTTTTGAGATTTTCCAGACATTTTCCTGTGACTGATTTCAAGGTTTGTAGCATTGTAATCTGAAAGTGTGCATGATATGATCTCAATTAGTTTGTATTCATGGAGGACTGTTTTAGGACCCAATATCTATCTTGGAGAATGTGCCATGTGCACTCATGAAGAAAGTGTATTCCCTAGCTTCAGGATGCCGAGTTTTAAATATATCTATTAATTCCATCTGTTCCAAAGGGCCATTCAGGGTCATTATTTCTTTAGTGATTTTCTGTCTGGTTGACTTATGCATTGCTGTCAATGGAGTATTAAAATTCCCATCGATAAGTACATTCTTATCAATAAGATTGTTTCTGTTTGTGATTAGTTGTTTTATGTTTTTGGGTGCTCCCAAATTCAGCGCATATATGTTTATAATTATTAGCTCTTCTTGATGGAGAGACCCTGTAATTATTATATAATGTCCTTCTTCATCTTTTGTTACTGCCTTTACTTTAAAGTCTAGTTTGTCTGATATAAGTATGGCTACTCTGGCTTCTTTTGATTTCCAGTTGCATGATAGATATTTCTCCATCCCCTTACTTTCAATCTGAAGGTGTCTTCAAGTTTAAGATGAGTCTCTTATAGACAGAAAATAGATGGTTTATGTTTTTATATCCATTCTGCTACCTGTATCATTTGATTGGAGCATTCAGTCCCTTTTCATTTAGTGTTATTATTGAAAAATGTGGGTTTAGATTGTGTTCCCTATAAAGTTCATGTTTGTAGTGATGTCTCTGGTTCTTTATATTCCTTTCTATTCCCTCATAGAGTCCCTCTTAGGATTTCTTGTAGGGCTGGTTTGGTGGTGCTGAATTCTCTCCATTTTTCTTTATTTGGGAAAACCTTTATCTCTCCTTCTTTTTTGAATGACAGGCTCGCTGGAGAAAGGATTCTTGGTTGCATATTTTTCCTGTTCATCACATTGAAGATTTCCTGCCATTCCTTTCTGGCCTGCCAGGTTTCAGTAGATAGGTCTGTAACCACTCTGATAGGTTTCCCTTTGTATGTTAGGGCTCTTTTATCCCTAGCTGCTTTTGGAATTCTCTCTTTATCTTTATATCTTGCCAGTTTTACTATGATATGTCATGCTAAAGGTCAATTCACGTTATGTCTGAAGGGAGTTCTCTATGCCTCTTGGATTTCAATATCTATTTCTTTCCCCAGATTGGGGAAGTTCTCAGCTATAATTTGATCAAACACCTGTTCAGGACATTTTTATCTTATTTCCCCTTCAGGAACTCCTATGATACAGATATTGTTCTGTTTGATTGTATCACTCAGGTCTCGAATTCTCCTTTTCTGCTCCTGTATCAATTTCTCTCTCTTTTTCTTGGCTTCCTCTTTTTCTATAACTGTGTCTTCTAATTCACCTATTCTCCTCTCTGCCTCTTCAATCTGTTCAGTGGCTGCCTCCATTTTATTATGCACCTCATTTATAGCCTTTTTAAACTTGTTACAGCTATTTTGTAGGTCCCTAGTCTGTGCATCAATAGCTTCTCTAATGGTTTTTTCAAGCCCAGCGATTAATTTTATGACAATTGTTCTAAATTCTTGTTCAGTTATGTTGCTTATGTCTGTTGAACAATTATGTGGCTGTGATTTCTTCCTGGAATTTCTTAAGAGGAAAGTTCTTTCGTTTTCATTTTGGCTAGCTTTGTGTCTTCTTGTCAGTTTTAAAAGCTCTTTATGCACTGTGCACTGTTAATATTGCTCTATTAAAGGAGGCTCATTGACTGTCCAGGGCCAGTCGTTTCAGGAAGTGTTCTTTTAATGGTGTCTCTCAGTTTCTCTTGTTGTGCCTTTGATTGTTTTATTTCTCTGCTCAATGGTATTTGGGACTCTCCACCATGTGTCCTTTGGCTTGTTTCTTGAGGTAGCCCTGAAAAGAACAACAGATAAACACACAGAGAACAAAAGCATGCCAAAGCACAGCCAAATCAAATAAATAAGCAAGCCAAAGGGGGAAATAAAATAAGAAATGAAAAGAAAAGAGAAAAAGAAGGAGGAACAGAAATGACAAAGGACAGTCTGAGAGCATAAAACCTAGGGAGGGGAGAGATAAGAATGAGATAAGGAAAAATATATCTGGATGGCAGAAACTGATCTAATCACTGCAATGTATAAGTGTTCTTTCCCAGACTCCAGGTGGGGAATGGAGAAATGATGGAAAAAAGAAAAGAAATAAAAGATAAAAAATATAAAAGTTTTTTTTAAAAAAAGCAGCTCCACAGCACGGATGGGTGTGATTTGGTGTAGGTAGGTCGGTTCTCAGGGGCTGCTCTCCAAGGCCCTGCCTTAGGGGTTGTGGGGAGAAGAATGGCGGTGCCCCAAGCCCTTCTCAGACCACGTGTTGCATGTCACTTTTATATCTGATCTCCCTGTGTCACGGGCAGGCCAATTTTTTTTTTTCCCTAAGCTCCACAACTTTTCCAAATTCTAGTCCGTGCCCTTTAATGCTGTTGCCCAGATGAAATGAAATGAAATGTCTTCTCAAAGGCAGGTGGCTTTCTAGCTGGGATTGAGTAAGGGGATTGGGGAGCCAGCTTTTCCCTGGTTCACCCTGGAGTCACCAAGCTGTAGAGCCCAATGGAACAAGCCCGCTGAGGGGGAAGAATTTCTCTCCCCATGCCCAGCGGCTATATATGGGATGGTGTGTCTCTCCGTCCCAGGCTGAGGTCTCTCCCTCTCCAGCGTCCACTCTATGAGCATTTTTCAGTCTCTCTTTCTTTCTTTTTTTTTTTTAACAGGCAAAGATTTATTTTTTTTCAAGTATAACTTACTTTTATTTATTTTTTATTTTTATTTTTTTATTTTTATTTTTTCTGTTTATTTATTTATTTTTTAACATATGCAATTATTTTCCATCATTTACACTACAGTAGTTACAATTACACTCCAAACAGAAAAGCATAGTAAAAAATCAAAACCCCAACTTCTATTTCATGTAATTAGACTTATACAGAAATTAGAAGGTTATGTAACAACTAGTTAATCACCTAATTTCACAGCTATCTGAAGTGGTCAGTCTCTCAATTCCCCTCAGCTCTCCACCGCTCTACCCCACTGTTTGGTGCGCAGCTCCAAATGGCCCTGCCGCATACTGCTTTGCATGGCCGATCTGTGCGCGGCCCTCCATGGTCCTGTGTTGCTTCTGCACACATGGCCCTCTGCAGCCCAGTGCCACCTTTTTGGGCACTCCCTCCCCTCAGCATATCTGGTCCCAGTTCGCACTCACTCAGGCATCCATGAGGCTGTCATCTATAAGGACTCTGTTTGCGCACCTTCCCTTCTTGGAGATCAGAATATAATGGCTTTTGTCCTTCTCAGTTTGATAGTTGCAGGCAGGTGGAGATTACAGAGCTCCCTACTTCTCCACCACCTTGCCGCTCCCAATTACTAGAAATTCTTATCACTGGAGAAGACAATGATTTAAATCTCTATTAAAAACTGTACCCTCCTTGGAGCCCCTGGCTGGCTAAGTCAGTAGAGCATGTGACTCTTGATCATGGGGTTATGAGTTTGAGCACCATGTTTGGTGCAGTTTACTTAAAAAACAAAAAATCTTGGGGTGCCTGGGTGTCTTAGTCACTTAAGCATCTGACTCTTGGTTTCTGCTCAGGTCATGATCTCACAGTTTTGTGAGTTGGAGCCCTGCATAGGGCTGTCAGCACAGAGTCTGCTTGGTATTATTTCTCCCTCTCTCTCTGCCCCTCCCTCTGCTTGTGCTGTTTCTATGTCTCTCAAAATAAATAAATGTTTTTAAACAAACAAACAAAAACTTACCTTTGTTTACTGTGCTTCCCCTAATAACTTCCTACAGTATCTCCTCCTTTTCCTCCCAACACCTTTTGTCTTTAGTTGGAGATATTATTTTAAGACAGTGGGTGGTTTGGGCCATTTCAGGAAGTTACTCAGTTTTCTCAGAGTTTACCATGTGTACAGGAGACATGCATATTACAAACTTCTGTTTTTCTCATGTTAATCTTTTTATTTCAGGGATGGCTCTGCCAAGAACCTAGTAAGATGAAGGGAAAATTATTTTTCTCCCTCACACAATTCTCCTACTTATAGAGAGTAATTTCTAACTTCACTAGATTTCTATTTTTTGTTATGCTTGAATATTACATTCTAAAAGACATACTATATGTCTTTATTACATATAATGGATTATACACACGTGTGTATTATACATATACTTATCACATATGTATGTGTCACATAATATATATACAATTGTTACATCTATTGCAAATTATTTTTTTATCTGTTGCATTACAGTTGGGATATTATATAGGTTTTAGTTATTTTATGTGTATTATGCAGGTATTTCATAATTAAGAATTGCTTAAAGTAATGTTGGGTTTGAGAGAGATAGAACCACTACTCCAGAGTTAAGTACACATTAATATAAAAAGAGCAACATTTTCTCCATACCTTTTAGATTTCCACCAAGAATTACAATCTTGCCTTCACCATCTCAAAATGAAAACCAGTATTACTTAGCATCTTTATCAAAGAGAAAGATAGTTTAATTGCAAAATCTAATTTTCTAAGGAATCTTGAGCTTTTTAGGGTAGAGGCATCTCCAAAAGCTCTTCCTATTTTGACAGAAGTGGGAAGGAACACAACTAAACAAATGTGAAGACTTACATTTTTAAAATGTGAAATCTGGAGAGATTACCACAAAATCTATGATCAGCTGCAACTAGCCTTGAATGTGTTATCAGATAACTGGAACACAACTGACCATATATTAACTCAATGTTTCTTAAGGTGAGGTTCTCAGAACAGTAGTATCACTATCACCTGGGGACTTTTTAGACATGTGAATTTTTGGGTCCCACCCTGGATCCACTGAATCAGAAATAGTGATGAAACTCAGCCATCTGTATTTTTAAAAGCTTGTTGAAAGTTTGAAAAGAACTGCTATATTTATTAAAAAATTTTTTGACATATCTTTATTTTTGAGAGACTGGGAAAGACAGAGCATGAACCAGGGAGGGGCAGAGAGGGAGGGAGACACAGAATCCGAAGCAGGCTCCAGGCTCCAAGCTGTCAGCACAGAGCTGGATGTGGGGCTCGACCTCATAAACTGGGAGATCATGACCTGAGCCAAAGTCAGACACTTAACTGACTGAGCCACCCAGGTACCCCTGCTATATCCTATTCAATAGTAGTTATACAGAGAAATTCATTACAGAGGCATTTGTATGCAAAATGACCTTCTTTTGTCTTCCAAAGGTAGTGTTCATTTAGAGAATTTTATTCTTTTTTTTAATGTTTATTTTTGAGAGAGTGAGAGTGAGAGAGAGACAAAGATGGAGAGAGCGCACATGTGTGAGCAGGGGAGGGGCAGAGAGAGAGGGAGAACAGAATTCCAAGCAGTCTCTTGGCTCTGAGCTGTGAGCACAGAGTCCAACGCAGAGCTCAAACTCACAAACAGTGAGATGATGACCTGAGCTGAAGTTGGATGCTTAACCAACTGAGCCATCCAGGTGCCCCTATTCTCTTTTGATAGTAAATTATCATTGGCTAAATCAGTACTTTGTGCTCCCCTTATAATGGCACAGAGGTACCTGAGTTTCATCAAAAGCAGCATCAATTGTTTTGCATAAGGAGTATAGACTATTATCTAGTTGAGGCATGACTTTATTCAAAACTCCCCATGACAGGGTTAAAGTTATATCTATAGGCAAATACCAAACAGAGGGAAGTCACATAACATTATCATTACATAAAAACTGGGAGTGGTCAAAATTGTCCCTTTTCCTCTGAGAACCACTCTTCAGGCCCTGTTCTTCAAGTACCAGGCCCAGTGGGATCCCCTAATGATCTACTTCTTTTTCCTTTTCCTTTTTCCTTGACTTATGGAGAGTCATATTTGTGCCCTGAGTTTGGGGTGATGAAACCATGGAGTTCAAAATTTCCCTTATATAGTGTAAGAGTTTTGGTCTACTGCAACAAGAAATCTTGTATGCTTGTCCTGGGAATGATTTCATGAGGAGAGCCAGGGTGGGCAGGGATCCCCTTTCCAGGAGCTAAAATCAGCTCAGCAAAAAAAGAAAAATAATGTGTCATAAAACATGAAATAGGCAGATTTAATTTCTGACCTCAAATAACAAGGCTCTGGTTATCAGAAGAGAAGAGGGATAAGAGGAATATAGTAGAAGATTTCTAGGTAAGTTGATTTTAATCATTGAAACTATCCCTATTTCTTCTTTCAGTTGGATTATTTTCCCTAAATGCCTTCTATCTGTAGCCCCCACTAATTTTATTTAACTGGCATTAATTTGTTAGCCACACAGCAACCTCTACCTCAGATACCCTGAAAATAATGCCTCATTTCTGCAAACTGATCAGGTTTACAGAGGATGTGGAGGATGAGGGAGTAAAGATTCAAGAATTAATGGTTTTGAAACAATGCAGAAACATTGTCAGATACGACAAAATAGCGTTGATATACAAATCCTGGCTCATAGTGAGTACTTAATAAATGCAAGTTAAATGACAGGAATTGCTTGAAGAAAGGAAACTTAGCTGAAGTGCTATGCAATCAACACAGACATAGGCAGATCCATGATTTGAGGGAAGAGCAGAAAAGTGAGGATAGAAGTTTTGTCAAGAAAAGAAGAAAGGAATGTGGAAAGCATTTTAGGCAAAGGAATCATCACTCATGGATCCACTTCTGACATTGTCTCCAGAATTCCATGCCATTGACAGAAAAGTGACACTGAATCTCTCACTATTACTTAAATGTACCTAGGTTTTCTAAATATCAGACAATTTAAAACTCCTCAGATATTTCTAATATGCAGCCAAGACTGTGAACTACTCTTTTGACTAAGGAGTATGAAGATATCAGGGGGAGAAAGAAAAAAAAAATGTTTCAGGAGATGGCATGTGGTTTAGTATGGTGAAAAATAGAAGCTTAAGAAGCAATTATATTTTCACAGACTCACATAAAGTTAGGAAGTGGGTCATTTGGAGGTGTGTGAGGAGATGGAAACACTTTAAGGCAGGAACAAACTTAGCGTGCTTAAAGAAGGGCAAAATGGCCTAGAGTGAAGTGAGCAAAGGGAGAGAGATAGAAGCTTGAAGCTGAAGAGGTGAGATAAGGTTGAAGGATACTTTGTATATCATGAGTGTCATGAATATTCATGATTGGAGTACTTCAGAGTGCCTTGTACATCATGGCAAAGACTTGATTTTACTCCTTATACAATAGGAAGCTATTGAGAATTATACTATCATGTTATTTAAATTTTTAAAGATAATAAGGCCACTCTATTAAGTGATTTATTAGGCAATAAATAATATGTAGGTGAAAGAGAAGCAGAAAGACCAGTGAGTAGGTTATTTTAGTAGTCCAAATGAAAACAAAATGTGTAGGGGCTAGAATGGTTGTGGTGTACATGAGAATAGTCAGAAGTGTCACAGAAAAAGGGAAAATCCACTGGCCAATGGAGTAGTACAATTGCAGGAACAGGTTTCTGCATGAAGGAAAGGAAGTGTGATTCCATCAGAAGATGAGTAAACTTTAAATAGGAATGAGGAGAGCATCTATTGTAATAGGAAGGTACAATGTATGGGCACCAATGCAGTAAGTTCTATTTTGTACCGGGAAAATGAATAAAGTATCTTTGGGCTTCTTGTTTTTCTTATTAAAAAGAAAGATCACCTTCTGAGTTTTGAGGAAGGAAGTATGTGTATTGGGAGATAACAAGAAAAGTATTAAAATTTCTAACAGGATGAAGTATGAATAGAAATATGTTATGGTTGCCTGGCTATACTGAGAACTCACCTAAGGACTGTGTAAACCAGAGTCAATGATGATGATGCATGTTTTTTGGAAGTCATGTTCAGTTGCTCAGGTATAGATATAAAACCAAGTTGGATTTAACAAGGATTGGTCCTTTATTATATTATATACAGTTAGGGGAATAAGAAAGAAGATGTGGAATATAAGCACAAGGAAGTGATTATACTGATGGAATGTGTTTTCTAACCTGTGAGGAGGTAAGATGGTGATAGGAAAACATGGTAGCATTGATGCACTAGAAAGCCTTATATCAGGGAATTATAGAATTGGAAGGTACTGGGGAGGGTCAACAGGAGAAATGTAAGCTTAAGTATAAGAGAATGGATCCTTAGAACAAGATTTTAAAGAAGGCTATTTAAAAGGATGGCAGCTGGGTCTCTCAGTTGGTTAAGTGTCGGACTCTTGAGTGTAGCTCAGGTCATGATCTCAGGGTCATGGGATCGAGCCCTGTGTCAGGCTGTATTCTGAGCATAGAGCATACTTAGGGTTCTCTCTCTCTCCCTCTCTCTCTGCCCCTCCCCTGCTTGCACTCTCTCTCTCTCTCTCCCTCTTAAAAAAATATTAAAGATGGCTATTCTAGTGCTCTATTTCTGATACTGTGAATGGCTGAAGTAGACAGAAAGACCATTGGTAATTGAGGTCAAGAAATAAAAGACTAAGCTTTTTATCAGCTTGTCTATATGACTAATTATAGACAAACATTATGGCAGAAGTAGTAACAGAGGGACAGGCAGTAAGAAAGATACAAAAACATAACTTGATAGGGAAGGAGGCTGAAGGTATAATAGGTAATTGCTAAGAGAGTAGGGAAAGGCAGCATGATCTGACAACCTGAATTTCAAAAGTCCTGTGTTTGCCAGGTGGAAAGATAACGATCTGGAAAGTACAATAAGTAGTATTAGGCCTCTAACACATTCCTCAGTTTTAGACTCTAAAACATCTGTGAGCAACAAATAGAAACATCTTAAGGGGTGCCTGGGTGGCTCAGTCAGTTAAGTGTCCAGCTTCAGTTCAGGTCATGATCTCACAGTTCATGAGTTCGAGCCCTGCATCAGGCTCTGTGCTGACAGCTAGCTTACAGCCTGGAGCCTGCTTCAGATTCTGTATCTCCCTCTCTTTCTGACCCTCCACTGCTTGCACTGTCTCTGTCTCTCAAAAATAAATAAAAAGCATAAAAATTAAAAAAAAAAAGAAACATCTTCCATTTGATGTGGCTGCACAGAATGCAATATGCTCAGAACATAGTCTGGTTTCTGTTAGAGGAAGAAACTAAGTGAATTTTCAATGAAAAGAAATTTTTTGACAACAATCTATAAATTCCAAAAAGTACAGTATAACAATTTGGGAAGTGATGGGTAGGTGGGAACTGAAGATAATTAGGAGATTTCATAACTATTTGGTGATTGAAATTCTGATGATAAGGGCTGACAAGGCAGGCTAAGTTGCCTTAAGATGGCAACAGTAAACAAGGATGAGAGCTATAAAGAGACTTGTTCTCTAGGTATCCGAGGGGAAAATGGGTGTTCAGATAGAATTTAATTATTTTGTTTAGATCTAATTTATTGTTTTAATGTTTATTTTGAGAGAGAGAGAAAGAGAGAGTGGAGGAGAGGCAAAGAGAAAGGGAAAGAGAGAATCCCAAACAGGCTCTGGGCCATCAGCACAGAGCGCTGCACAGGGCTTGATCCCATAAACTGTGAGATCATGACATGAGCTGAAATCAAGAGTTAGAAGGTCAACCAACTGAGCCACCCAGGTGCCTCAGATTTTTCTGTCTCTTTAATAGTGCCTCCCATCTCTCTCTTCATATTTCCATTCCCATTCTGCCTCTGGGTCTTATTAGCTCTGGAATACATAGACACTAGTTAATGCCCTATCAGTTATTCTCTCTTTTGAATACTTAGAAAACCAACCCTAGTAAAATTTCAAGAATGTGGAAGAACATAGCAACATAAATTGTGTGTAATCTTTTTGTAGCAAATTTAACAAATTGACTTTGAGTGTCACATTTTAATTGAATTAAGTATGACTAAGAATAATTTGTAAAGGGTGCTGTTCTCTGAGTTTTAACTGTCGGATTATAAAAATTTTAACTGTAGTAGTCAGTTAGGATCAGATACCTATATGAAAAGCAAAGGAAATCTTTAATCTTTTGTATTGGTTCATATAAACTAATTTATGAAAACAAGAATTGCATAAATTGTATGAAAATTGTATAAATTTGATTATGTAAAAACAGGAGTGATAATAATGAATGAACTCAAATTCTAGAATGAGAACTAGAATGAGGCATGTCTATAGGTTTTTGAATCATGCACGAAATTCTTAGTATAAGCAAATTTAATTGTGTTCCTGCTACATGTAGGCAAGTCCTGAGGGTCCTGTCCTGGTGTGTGGTAGAGAGCTGAAGTACAGAGTGCATTTCAGTAACACTCCAGATAACCTGAGACATGCATTTCTGGAATCATATGTTCTAAAGGAGTACCTAAATATCCGGGCATTTTACCTGAATTGTGTAATAAAAATGACATCCTTTGATAGTATTACTTAATGACACAAACAATTCTCAGGGTGTATGCTCTACAATGAACTTCTAAGTAAGAAGCTCCTAGCCTTATGACAAGACAAATGTCTCTGTTTTCATCTTAAGCTCTCCTTGTATTGTAAAGGACCTACAGATCCTCTTCAGCAAACCCCAACTGGGATGTTGCCTGATTGTGTCAGCTAGCTGTTGTCAGTGTCTACACAGGCAAGAGAGCAATCTCCCTTTAAAGTGCAACTTGTATCACTACTTTCCCAAAAGGACTATTCCATCTAGCATATTCTACAAAATGCTAGTGACAGTGTTAACTTTATCTGAGCAAAGATTTTTTATTTTGTGTTATTGGTCCCAGTTGCCTTCCTCCCCACACACACGTCTATTATAAAAATTAGCTTCTGGGGAGCCTAGATGGTTCAGTCGGTTGAGCGTTAGACTCTTGATTTGGGCTCAGATCATGATCCCAGGGTCATGGGATAGAGCCCTGCATCGAGCTCTGCTCTGAGCATGGATCCTGCTTAATATTTTCTCTCTCTCTCTCTCTCCCTCTGCCCCTCTCCCTGGCCCATACTTTCTTTCTCTCCCTCTTTCTCTCTCTTTCTCTCAAAATAAATTTTTTTAAAAAATAACTTCCTTTTAGAAGCCTAAGTTTAATACAAATTTCCACCATAATGCAAAGATATGCATACCTCCTTCTTATAGGAATCACAAATCATCTCTATTAGTACAACTGCTACAGAGACTTTCTTAATATCATTTTACATGATAATATTAAGTTCCCTAAAATGTGGTACTATGAGTAGTGGCTATAGGCACAAATTGGATTTGCATAACCTAAAAAATAGATGAAATGGACAATATGGGAGATGAAAAAAATAGATACAGCACAGGCAGGTATTTGTAGAAGTGGCTCTTGCTTTACTGCTTAGAGTGTCTTTTGAAGGTTTTTGGCAGGAAAGAGAAATTCTGCTAATTCATAATAGAAACTGAAGAAAGAAAGAAGACAGTGGGCTAATTTGAAGTAAATGCCTCATGGTTAAATGCAACTCAATCTATATATGAATGAGGGCCAGTTGTAAAGAAAGAAAAATGCACAATTCATGCAAAAAGCAATTTTCAAAGGACTGTCCATCAAGTGGGAAGCAACCATCTAAGAGTATTCTTATTTGAACAATATATCTTTCACATGTTGTCTGAAAAATAGAGGAACCCAGAAGGAGAAACAAGATCATAACCATAGAGTGGATTTCTGAAAGATGGACAATACATAAAAGCAATGAAACTCAAGGGAAATTTCTCCCAACAGCTCAGCCCTCCTGAAGAAGGAGAGAGTAAATATGTTTCTTCTCTAATTGGGAAGCTTCTCAATGATATGATCATGGATCTCATATCAAAAATTTTTATCATTTAATCAATAAAAATGTTTTCTCTTTTTCCTACTCAGAAGTACAGAAAAATTGTTTTAAGTGTAGAATTGCTGAACTGGGACAGGTAAGAGTAAAGGCCACTACAACATCCTATATCCAGAAAAGAAGCCTGAGGCTCAGCTCACAAAGAAATGAGTGTGAAAATTATATAGGTGTTTAGAGATAGATCTGAAGTCAGATGCAGACTCCATGTTTCCAAAGAGATATTTTTCCATCTTTCCCTTCTCAGCAAGTCATAAAAAGCGAAACTGCTAAAAACAACCCACCATTCATGTCTCATTGACAGGTGTCTAAGTTTCATTTAACAACCATCAACAGTATCTACGATGCTAATCTTCAACCATTCCAGCATCCTGACCTTCACGTTGATGGGTGTACCAGGCTTAGAGTCACAGCACTTGTGGTTATCTCTTCCTTTCTCCTCCATGTTCTTGGCTATCCTCATTGGCAATGGTGCTATCCTCTTTCTGGTGGCCACAGAGCCCACATTTCGCACACCAATGTACCGGCTCCTAGCCTTGCTGATGGTGGCTGACCTCATATCTACTCTGGCTCTGTTGCCCAAGCTCTTCTGCCTCTTCTGGTTCAATGATGGGGACATAGCTGCCAATGCCTGTTTCACCCAAATGTTTTTCATCCATGGAGCATCTGTGGTACGATCAGCCCTACTTGTTGCAATGGCCTTTGACCGCTTCGTGGCTGTGTGTGAGCCATTACGCTATAACACAATTCTGAGTCATTCCTTAGTTGGACGCCTGGGACTGGTGGCTCTAGCCAAGGGTGTGATTCTTATTCTACCCATGCCACTTCTACTTCAAAGGTTGAAATTCTGCCACATGGTCATTCCTCATACCTACTGTGACCACATGGCTGTGGTGAAAATGGCCTGTGACCATACTAGACCTAACCATATCTACGGGCTCTTTGTGATTCTGCTCGTGGTTGGCCTTGATCTGCTGCTCATTGGTTTCTCTTATGGCTTCATCCTTCAGGTTGTGGTACACCTCAATTCTCAAGATGCTACCTGCAAAGCTCTCAACACTTGTTCAGCCCACCTCTTTGTCATTCTTGTCACTTATGTGCCTGCACTCTTTTCGTCTCTCACTCACCGCATTGGTCACAATATCCCACCTCATGTTCATGTTCTGCTTGCCAATCTCTACCTTCTTCTACCCTCAGTGCTCAACCCCATCATCTATGGCATAAAAACGAAGGAAATACGGAACAAGGTGGCCAAATGCTTTTGCAGAGGACCTGCATAGACTATGAGTGCAGACAATATACCTGTGAGTAAATAAACAGTGAGAACAACTGGCAGTGCCTTTGCCCAACCATCCTAGACCCAGCTGTATCTTTAAATGAGCTGTGAAACAAATATATTTATTTGGGTGTGGTAGTTTCCTACATTTTGGCTTGGTTGTTTTGTTCAGTTTTGTTTTATTTTGTTTTGTTGTCTTTTGGCTGCATGAAGAATCAATGTTTGTGCTTTCATGGAGCTATGAACAGGGGCACCTGGGTGGCTCAATCAGTTAAGCGGAGCTATGAACTAAGAAAGGAAGAGGCCAAGATGGCTTATTCTGTGTCTGTTTAAACACAATCCCTCTTATGTCCCAGGTCTCCTGATGACTTTCACATTTGTGTTCAAATTCATCAGCCACACAAGATTTTTCTATAGATGATCCATGATCATCTTTCCTTGTCTTGGTGGAAAGTTTATATTTGCTTTGACTTTCTATTTCCTAATTTTTAAATTCTGTGTCTGTTTGTAAAGAATGTCTTACTACTGAAAGTGACCTAACATACTCAGTATCTTTGTACACCACTTTAACCTGGAAATTTGTCTTTTCACCAGGATTTTTTTAATGCAATGGCAGTGCAACATATTCACAATGTCAGTTAGATGATTGTGATGATGATTATAACAAAAAAGAAGGAACCTGAAGATCACATACAGACTCAGGATGTGGTGCCTATTGAAATACATATCACAGAAGGTTTTATTGCAAGGGAAAACATGTGTCCAGATGCCTAATTCAAAACACTTCTGTGACCATAAAATTTACATTAAAAAACAAACAAACATATGTTAACAGGAAGCTACCTGTTCCTGACTTACTACCTGTTCCAGGGTAACTCAGATCATGCACAAGACAAACATATGATGAAGCTTTGCCACTTTGAAATATTTAAATCATTGTAGTGCTTTCTATCTAATCATTTTAAGCACAAAGTAATCATAGGGTCAATTGCATAATGTAATAAGGCAAATACAAGATTGGATTTTGAAGCAGAAATGACCCTATTTCTAAACAAAATTTAAAATGAATCCGTGGGGGGTAAGAACTACTCTGCTACAAACATATGCTCCCATTCACGAAAAAGTAAGGATAACTAAGGGCGAAACCATGAACCGGGGAGGTAGAACCATCTCCCACAGGGTGGAGCCAAGAGCCACATAGAATTAGCTGTAAGACAGACATAAAACCGAGTCAAGAAACTCCAGCTAGAGTTTGCTTGTTCAGCTTCTTCTGCCCTGATGCCTGAGGCTCCAAGCAGACATGTTGCCTCCCTCATGGTTTATGAGAAAATTATTTATTTATAAGACCATTATTTGATCATTTGCATAATTATCTATAATTTGTTTTGAGGGACTTAGGACATCACAAGGCAAAAGTTCCTCAGTGAAGATAAAGAAAATAAAGAAGTCTTGACATTAATGTAGCCTCCAAAGACCTGACAGCCAAGCAGAAAGTGATTTAAACTTGTAAGGATATCAATAATATGAACATTGTTCTAATGTTTCCATGGCTAGGAACAATTCTATAAGTGTGAAGGGTAAACTAGTCAGTTAATATATTCTTCATGTAATAGCACTGCACCCGGTATTAAGGGTTAACTGTGGTAAGCTAATGCACTCCTTGGGTACTGACATAGTCCTTTGGTCTGTAGCAGACCTACATGACTTTCCTTGACAATTGCAGGCTACTGCTCCCAATCGGGAGTAAAGGACCAGAAATTTCCCTCAAAATAAGGCCGAGTTATATTCAAAACAGCTGCCAGGATGCCAGCAGGTCTGTTCAGGATCATGTCTGCATAGAACTAAGTGCCTGGGCACTTGCTTCTCCTGCACATAGCCCCCTTCCCCCACCTTTCTCATGACTTCCTTTAAAACCCTCTAGTTATACCTAGACAGGAAAGACAGTCTCTGAGACATTAGTCCACCATTTTCCCAGGTTTCTTGCTTCTGGAATAAAGCAAACTTTCCCCTCCCACCATCATTTATCTCTCCCACATTGATTTTCCAAGAGGCAGGCAGCTGAACCTGAGTTCAGAACCAGTTCTTTGTCCAGTAACATCATCTGTCATGTTTCCAGCAAGGCCACAGGAGAGAAATCAAGGTCATGCTGCAGTAAACACTATCGACGATAGGATTAGTAACACTTGTGAAGAAGGAAAAAAGGCTGGTGTGAAAAAAACAGAAAAAGTCACGCTTCCTTTCCATGCCTTTTCTGATTTTCAGTTCCTTAAGTTTTCAGAGAACCAGATGCTGCGCTAGTGTTCCCAGCACATTTTCCCAAGATGTGTTGTGTTCAGACCTTAATAAAATTTTAACCCATAATTTCAGCAAAACAGAAAATCAAAATAAGGCTTCTCATGTTTACAGAATTTCTCACCAAACCAAAGTGAAAAACTATTTCTAGTATGTGGATTCCCTCCAGTATCTCATTCATTCATATCAGATTAAAAGAAAATTCTTCTCAAAGATCAGCAAAAATTAAGCCTCCTGTTACCACAGCTCCTCAGGCTAATGAGTGCCTCAGGTCTTTTTACTACAGACATGTATTAGTCATTTAGAATACTAATCATTAAACATTGTGTTGAGTGGTTTTGCTTTGGTTTGAATTGTGTCTATATTTTGTGGAGGGCCAAGCTCCTTCCAGACAGGCAGGACTGTTCCTTAATCCTACGGCTCCTGTTTCTTCCATTCATAGAATAGGCCCTTCCTAGTCAATCCTCATTTCTTTTCTCCTGAAGGTTGTGCCCTTTATTTCAAGTTCTGAAATGTCCTAGCCCTTGTTATCAAATTGGTCAGAGTACTGGAAACATTTGCTATTATTTCTTATAGCAGGTACAACACGCTGGAGAAGTTTCACTTCTTTCCCTCCAGGTAAACTATTGAAAGAGTCTCAGTTAAATAGTGACCTGTGGCTTTACATAGGCATCTTTTTAAACTGAATTCTGCCTCATATATTAGTTGTATAGTATGATGAACAACACTTGAATCTTTCCATTTTCAAGATTCATGCATCTTATAGTATTCACCATTATATCTACAATAACTGTCTAGAACAAGAAACAATATCATTTGAATTTAATGAAGTTTTACATCTGGACACAGGACCTGAGCTCCACAGCTGCTAGGAGAACCTGATCAGGACGTTGTCCTGAGCACCGACCGAAATTGCTTACAGAGATCTGCATTCAAAGGTTTCAAGTATAAAATAGATATTTATAACTATGACCATTAGCAAGACACCCTCAGAAGTTTTTTTGTTTATTTGTTTGTTTTTTGTAAGAGAATCTTGTCAAACAGTAAATTTTTTGGGAGGAGGAGGAGAAACTCTGGGAGTTTCTATAAGTAAGAAATTAGTTCAAACGCATATAAACCTTTAAGGTCAGGAGCTTCTCCATTTTTTCCTTTTCCTCTGGAAGGTGTCTGAGACTTGCAGATTATGTCTCCTGTGCATATTCCTTGGGTCTTCATAGAAGCAACCCAGTTTCATTATCCAAATGTAAGGTCAGCTAGCAGAGAAAATAAAGCCGTGACTATAAATACGAATTTACTATTCTTTGTCCTTTCTCATTGCCTCCAATCTCTGCCTTCAACTTCCAGTTAAACACATGAATACAAATGCACACTCACAACCCATTACACCTGGGCCTTGCATGGCAGTGTGGTGGGCATGTTATTGTTTGGTTTATGTTATCTGCATAGGGAACCATTATACCTTATTACACATGAGTTCAGCATGGGTTGTTTTCAAAGTCCTCTTACAAATGTGTTCTCATTTAATTTGTCCAATTACCATGTCAAGAATGGAGAGAATATGTCATTATTTTAATTTCACGGGGTTGTGGCTTTCCTTTGGAATTATTGAGAGGAAGGAAGTCTCCTGTGACAGTCTTTCTATCCAAGGATTCAAGCACTTGATCCGCCAATATGACACCTTTCCATCACTAGCCAATTCCCCCAGGAACTGCCTCCACTTAACAATTTTTCCTCATACCCACCACTGCTGGATGATCAGACAGGCTTCTGACCAAGAGTAATGGTTATAAACTCCTTCTTCCAGCACCCATATTTGGTCAGTTTGTCCCGAAACTCTTTGGTTTTCACTGCATAAATAATAGGATTGAGCATTGGAGGGACAAGGAAGTAGAGGTTTCCAAGAATGGTGTGCACATGCAGTGGAATTCCTCTACCGAACCGGTGAGTGAGAAAAGAGAACAGAGGAGGAGTATAATACATAAGCATGACACAAATGTGTGTGGTGCAGGTGTTGACAGCTTTGTGGTGGGCTTCCTTAGACGACAATTTCAGTATAGCCTGGATGATAAGCACATACGATGAGGCAATAGCTGAGATGTCCAGCCCAGCAACCAACAGGGCCACCACCAGACCATACATCCTGTTGACTGTGGTGTCCACACACACCATCTTCACCACAGCCATGTGCTCACAGTAGGTGGTGGGAATGACGTGATTTACACGAAAGGGCATCTTTTGGAGGAGGACAGGCATGGGCAGAATGAAAAGGATAGCTCTCACTAAACTCACTAGGCCGATGAGCCCAATGCGACTATTGGAAAGGATGGTGGCATAGCGCAGGGGCTCACAGATGGCCACATAGCGATCATAGGCCATGGTCATCAGGATGGCTGACTGCAAGGCAGAGAAGGAATGGATGAAGAACATTTGGACCAGGCATCCCACATAGCTGATCTCACTCTGGCCAAACCAGAAGATGCACAGCACCTTGGGAATGGTGGTAGTGGACATGCCCAGGTCTGTGAGGGCCAACATGCAGAGGAGCAGAAACATGGGCTTGTGCAGGGAGCGCTCTGTGCAGATGATGAAGATGATGGTGCAGTTCCCAAGGA
>PISW01014749.1:0-19742 GCA_004023785.1 Mungos mungo | reverse complement strand
ACAATAGCCAAAACATGGAAAGAGCCTAAATGTCCATCACCTGACGAATGGATCAAGAAGATGTGGTATATATACACGATGGAGTACTATATGGCAATGAGAGGGAATGACATATGGCCATTTGTAGGAAAGTGGATGGACCTTGAGGGTGTCATGCTGAGCGAAGTAAGCCAGGCAGAGAAGGACAGATACCATATGTCTGCAGTCATAGGTCTAACAGGAAAACAGGAGAGACCTAATGGAGAACACAGGGGATCAGAGGAGGGAGAGAGAGTTGGGGAGAGAGAGGGATGTAAAACCTGAGAGACTATTGAATGCTGAAAATGAACTGAGAGTTGAAGGGGAAGGGGGAGGGGGGAAAAGAGGGGGTGGTGATAGTGGAGGGCACTTATGGGGAAGAGCACTGGGTGTTGTATGGAAAACAAGTTGACAATAAAATATTATGGAAAAAAAATGAAAAAAAAAAGAAATGGTAGATATACACAATGGAATATTACTAAGCCATAAGAAAGAATGAAGTCTTGCCATTTGCAACAACATGAATGGACCTAGAGAGTAAGGTACAAAATTAAATAAGCCAGACAGAGAAAGGCAAATACCATATGTTTTCACTTATCTGTGGAATCTAAAAATAAAACAATTGAATCTGAAATAGTCTCATGAATACAGAGAAAAAACTCATGGTTGTCAGAGAGGCAGGGATTGGGGGGATGGGCAAAATGGCTAAAGGGGATTAAGAGGTACATACTTCTAGTTATAAAATTAATTAGACACAGGGATGAAAAAGAACAGCATATGGAATATAGTCAGTCAATAATATTGTAATAATTTAATTTTATATGGTGACAGACGGCAACTATGCTTATCATGGTGAACATTTCATGTTGTATACCTGAAAACAGTATAACATTGTATGTAAACTACACTTTAATTTTAAAATACTCAATAATAAGAAACTATGAAAAAGGGATTAGAATATTTTTATATTTTCATTGGGATAATTTGTTAAATTTTTCTTATTTTTTAATCTCAGTATAAATAACATACAGTGTTATATTAGTTTAAGGTGTACAATATAGATATTCAACAATTCTATACATTACACCAAGCTCATCACAGTAAGTGTACTCTTAATCCTTTTCACTTATTTAACCCTCCCCCACCTAACTTCCCTCTTGCAACCACCAGTTTGTTCTCTTTATTTAAGAGTCCGGGGTATTTTCTCATTTGTCTCTTTTTCTTTTGTTCATGTGTTCTGTTTCTTAAATTCTACACGTGAGGGAAATAATATGGTATTTGTCTTTCTCTGACCGATGTTCTTTGGGAAATTTTTAACTTTCCTTTATTCAGTTTTTAAAAATTACAAATACATTCATCAAATTTCAATGTACATTAGACTCTTTTCATAATTTGGCTATTGTTGATAATGCTTCTATAAAGATCAGGGTGCATGTGCCCCTTCAAATCAGAATTTTTGGACCCTTTGGGTAAATACCTACTAGTGTAATTGGTGGGTTGTAGGATAGTTCTATTTTTAACTTTCTGAGGAATTTCCATCCTGTTTTCCAGAGTGGCAACTCCAGAATTGAGCCCACCAACAGTGTAAAGGGTTGCCCTTTCTCCTCATCATTACCAACATATGTTATTTCCTGTGTTGTTAATTTTAGCCATTCTGACAGGTGTGTGGTGGTATCATATCAAAATTTTGATTTGTGTTTCCCTGATAATGGAGATGTTGAGCATCTTTTGTTGTGTCTGTAATCATCAAGACAGTATAGTATTGGCAGAAAAACAGACACATAGACCAATGGAATAGAATAGAGAACCCAGAACTGGGCCCAGAAATGTACAACCAATTAATTTTTGACAAAGCAGGAAAGGGTATCAAATGGAAAAAAGACTGCCTCTTTAGCAGGTGGTGCTGGGAGAACTGGACAGCAACATGCAGAAGAATGAAACTAGACCACTTTCTTACACCGTACACAAAGATAAACTCAAAATGGATGAAGGATCTGAATGTGAGACAGGAAGCCATCAAAACGTAGAGGAGAAAGCAGGAAACAGCCTCCTTGACCTCAACCGCAGCAATTTCCTGCTCAATACATCCCCAAATACAAGGGAATCAAGAGCAAACATGAACTATTGGGTCCTCATCAAGAGAAAAAGCTGATCTGCAAAGGAAACAATCAAGGAGACTTGTAGGCAACAGATGGAATGGGAAAAGATAGTCATAGGGTACAAAATCAATGTACAGAAATACTTTGCATTTTTATACACCAATAATCAAGCAATGGAAAGAGAAATCAAGAAACTGATCCCATTCACAATTGCACGAAGAACCATAAAGTATCTAGGAATAAACCTAACCAAAGATGTAAAAGACCCGTACGATAAAAACTATAGAAAACTTATGAAATAAATTGAAGAAGACACCAAGAAATGGGAAAACATTCCATGCTCATGGATCCGAAGAATAAACATTGTGAAAATGTCATTATTACCCAAAACAATTTACACATTCAATGCACTCCCCATCAAATTTGCACCAGCATTCTTCTCAAAGCTACAACAAGCTATCTTCAAATTTGTATGGAACCATGAGAGACCCCAAATAGCCAAAGTAATATTGAAGAAGAAAACCAAAACGGGAGGCATTACAATCCCAGACTTTAGCCTCTACTACAAACCTGTCATCATCACAACAGTATGGTATTGGCACAAAAACAGACACATAGACCAATGGAATAGAATACAGAACCCAGAACTGGACCCACAAATGTATGGCCAACTAATTCTTGAGAAAGCAGGAAAGAATCCAATGGAAAAAAGACAGTCTCTTTAACAAATGCTGTTGGAAGAACTGGACAGCAACATGCAGAAGAATGAAACTAGACCACTTTCTTACACCATACACAAAAATAAACTCAAAATGGATGAAGGACCTCAATGTGAGACAGGAAACCATCAAAACCCTAGAGGAGAAAGCAGGAAACAACCTCTTTGACATGAGCTGCAGCAATTTCTTACTCAACGCTTCTCCAAAGGCAAGGGAATTGAAGAGGAAAATGAACTATTGGGACCTCATCAAGATAAAAAGCTTCTGAACTGCAAAGGAAACAATCAACAAAACTAAAAGGCAACCCCCAGAATGGGAGAAGATAATTGCAAATGACATGTTGGATAAAGGGCTAGTATCCAAAATCCATAAAAAACTCACCAAACTTCACACAGGGAAAACAAATATCCCAAGTCAAGAAATGGGCAGAAGACCTGAACAGACTCTTCTCCAAAGAAGACATCCAGATGGCCAACAGACACCTGAAATGATGTTCAACATCACTCATCATCAGGGAAATACAAATCAAAACCACACTGAGATACCGCCTCACCCCAGTCAGAGTGGCTAAAATGAACAAATCAAGAGACTATAGATGCTGGCGAGGATGTGGAGAAACGGGCATCCTCCTGCACTGTTGGTAGAAATATAAACTGATGCAGCCACTCTGGAGAACAGTGTGGAGGTTCTTCAAAAAACTATCAATAGAACTCCCCTATAACCCAGCAATAGCACTGCTGTGGATCTACCCAAGGGATAGAAAAGTGCTGATGCAAAGGGACACATGTAATGTACCCCAATGTTCATAGCAGCACTGTCAACAACAGCCAAATCATGGAAAGAACATAAATGTCCATTAACTGATGAATGGATCAAGAAGATGTGGTTTATATATACAATGGAATACTACATGGCAATGGGAAACAATGAAATCTGACCATTTGTAGCAAAGTGGATGGACTGCGAGGGTGTCATGTTCAGTGAAATAAGTCAGGCAGAGAAGGACAGATCCCATATGTTTTCATTGATAGGTCTAACAGGAGAAACTTAACAGAGGACCATGGGGAGGGGAAAGGGGAAAAAGTTAGGGAGAGGGAGGGAGGCAAATCATGAGAGACTCTTGAATACTGAAAACAAACTGAGGGCTGAAGGGGGTGGGGGAAATGGGAACGGGAGTGATGGTCATGGAGGAGGGTACTTGTTGGGAAGAGCACTGGGTGTTATATGGAAACCAACCTGACAATAAACTATATTAAAAAATGTTTCCAGGGGTGCCTGGGTGGCTCAGTCGGCTATGCGTCCAACTTCAACTCAGGTCATGATCTCACAGTTCCTTGGTTCGAGCTCCGCTTCAGGCTCTGTGCTGACAGCTAGCTCAGAGCCTGGAGCCTGTTTCGGATTCTGTGTCTCCCTCTCTCTCTGACCCTCCCCTGCTCATGCTGTCTCTCTCTGTCTCTCAAAAACAAATAAAAAAACATAAAATATTTTTTAAAAATGTTTCCATGGCTGATGTCCAGAAAGATTACTGCCTACATTTTCTTCTAATGTTATGGTTTCAGGTATCACGTTTATGTTTCTAATCTATTTTGAGTTTATTTTTGTGTATAGTATAACATTCTGTTTCATGTTGCTATACAGTTTTCTCAGCATAATTTTCGAAGAGACTTTCTTTCCCTCATTTTATATTCTTGCCTCTTTTTTATTGATAAATTGACCATGTAAGCATGAGTTTATTTCTGGGAGCTCTATTCTGTTCTAATGATATATTTATCTATTTTTGTGTTGTTACCTTATTGTTTTGATCACTATAGCTTTATAGTATGTTTTGAAATCTGGAATTGTGATACCTTCATGTTTGTTCTTCTTTATCTAGATTGCTTTGCCTCTTTGGGGCCTTTTGTGGTTACAAAATTTTAGTATTATTTTTTCTATTTCTGTGATAAATCCTGTTGGTATTTTGACAAGGATTGCATTAAATCTGTAGGTTGCTTTGGGTGTATGAATGTTTTAACAATATTTGTTCTTCCAGTACATGAGCATTGACTATATTTCCATTAGTGTCATCTTCAATTTCTTTCATCAATGTTTTATAGTTTTTGGAGTTATAGGTCTTTCATCTCCTTGGTTAAGTTTATTCTTAGATATTTTATTATTTTGATGCAATAATAAGTGAAATTGTCTTCCTAATTTATCTTTTTGCTACCTCATTATTAGTGTATAGAAATGCAACAGATTTCTGTATATTAATTCTGTATTCTGTGATTTTACTGAATTAATTTATCAGTACTGATATTTTTTGGTAGAATCTATAGGATTTTCCTATATATAATATCATGTAAGTTGCAAATAGTGAAGTTTTCTTCTTTCTTACTGATTTGAATACCTAAAATAGTTACATTTTTTGACCTACTAGAACACAATTCAACCTTTTCTCCTCTTTCCTATAGTAACTTGTTCCTCATTTCTGTCTGAGATCTCACCAAACTTGCCCTCAATGTGCGTATTTCTACATGTACCTCAAAACTCTTACAGCTTCTACCCATCACCTCCGTCCAAAGCCACCTCCACATTTTCAGGTTATTTGTTGCATCCTACTTCTATGTACCAAAATATGTTATTAATCAGGTATTAATCAGGGGATTCTCCAGAGAAACAGAACCAGAAGGCATATATATATGTATAAATATGTACATATACATATATACATATGTATATGACTTATAAGAATTAGCTCATATAATTATGAAGGCTAAGAAGTCCCAGGATCTGCAGTAGGCAGCTGAAGGCCCAGAAGAGCTGATGATGTAGTTCCAATCCTAGTCTTAGGACCTCAGAAACAGGATAGCTAATGGTGTAAGTTCCAGTCTGAGAGCCAGCATGCTAAAGACCCCCAAAAGAGTTGATTTTTCATTTCAAGTCCAAAGGCAGGAAAAGATCTATGTCAGATAGGAGGAGTTTCTTGTTTTTCACAACAGAGTCAACATTTTGTACTCTTCAGGTCTTCAATGAATTGGATATGGTCCACACACTTTAGGGAGGGCAATCTGATTTACTCAATCTACTATTTCAAATCTTAATCTTATCTAGAACTATCCTCATAAACACACACAGAAAAATGTTTAACCACATGTCTGGACAACCCATGGATCAGTCAAGCTGACACAAAATTAACCATCACAGTGTGTTTAACCATGGGGTTATTTTACCAGTGTCCTTCCTTGACACTTATTAATCATCCTTTTGTACCATTTTTCTTGGTTATTTTTCCATTTATTTTCCAGTGTTTTTCTTTTTTTTTAAATGTTTTTATTTTTTTTTTGAGAGACAGACAGACAGACAGACAGCATGAGCAGGGGAGCGTCAGAGAGAGAAGGAGTCACAGAACCTGAAAACAGGCTCCAGGCTCTGAGCTAGCTGTCAGCACAGAGCCCGACGCGGGGCTAGAACCCATGAACCATGAGATCATGACCTGAGTCGAAGTTGGACATGACCTGAGCCAAAGTCAGATGCTTAACCAACTGAGCCACCCAGGTGCCCCCCACATGTTTTTCTTCATTCTGTCTCAATTTTTACCCTCCTTTCCTTTTTTCCACATGGCATCCAGAGCTTTGTAGTTTGTAAATAGTAATTACTCTCTATTACACCATGATTTGATGGTGGGAATGGGGAAGGAAAGAAGAGAAAGTGATTAAAACTAGGAAAACAGAATGGCTTATGCAAGACAACACAAGTGCAATGCTGAGCCAGATGGTAAAATGTCAAGATTTTATGGTATTACAATCCCTGTTACTTACCCTAAATTTAGCTCACTCATATAGAAAGCACTCAGATAATAAACCCCAGCTACAGTTGTACTTCATCCATCCAATGACCCTCCCTACTACGTACACCATCTATAAGATCTAAGAACTTAGCTAAGCTCTTTCTGCTCAACCCAGACCTCAGTATTGCAAAACCCTTATCTCTCAGGAAAAATGTCCCCATAAAATTCCAGTATTTTCATAGTCCCCATGATGGATAGGAGAGGCCTGTATCACAGATATTACAAACTTGGTGAAGAGGTCAAGATACCTCATAGTAGAAGGAGCACAAGTCTTGGACTCACTTTATTGAAACTCCACCTTTTCCAGCTTATAAGATACATGACTTTGGAAAACTCTCCTATTGAGCCTCGATTTCCCCACCTGGAAAGTGAATTAGTAGTGCCAACTTCACCTATATAAGGTGTTGGCAAGGATGTGGAGGAAGGGGAACACTCATGCACTGATGCTGGGAATTAAAACTAGTGCAGCTACTCTGGAAAACAGTATGGAGTTTCCTCAAAAAGTTAAAAAGAGATGAATGGGTAAAGAAGATGATATATAATGAAATATTACTCGGCGATCAAAAAGAATGAAATCTTGCTATTTGTAACATCATGAATGGAACTAGAGTGTATTATGCTAAATGAAATAAGTTAGTCAGAGAAAGACAAAATGTCACATGAGTTCACTCCTATGTGGAATTTAGGAACCAAAACAGATGAACATAGGGGAAGGGAAGGACAAATAAGATAAAAACAGAGAAGGAAGCAAACCATAAGAGACTCTTAAATACAGAGAACAAACTGAGGATTGCTGGAGGGGAGGTGGGTGGGGGATGGGCTAAATGGGTGATAGGCATTAAAGAGGGCACTTGTCGGGATGAGCACTGAGTGTTATATGGAAATGATATACCACTGGGTTCTACTCCCGAAACCAATACAACCCTGTATGTTAACTAATTTGATTTTAAATAAAAAAAATAGAACTACCATGATCCAGCAATTGCACTACTAGGTATTTACTCAAAGAATACAAAAATACTAATTCAAAGGGATGTATGCACCCCAATGTTTATAGTAGAATTATCTATAATTGCTTTAGTATCAAATTTTGAAAGTACAAGTGATTACTAGGACCAGAGGGAAGGAGGCCAGAGAATGAGTACATGGCCAATGATTTATTGATGACTTGATTGTCCATAAATGACGGAAAACTCCAAAGGCTACACCAGCTAATGCCAAAAGGATCTTCAGAGTATATTGTGCTTAGCTGTTGCTTTCTTACCTGGCTAAAAGAAAACATAATATTCTGATTGCTTAGGAATGATATGGTCTATAACTAATGATAAGAGTTATATTCTGCACACTTGTGCTAAGGTTTACAAGGTTATATTTCAAATCCCTGTCCCCAGAGATTCTCTCTTGGACATTCCCTCCAAGCCAAGGATCCTGGGAGCACCATTAGGAGCTCTTATAGAGACCATTTAGATAGAAGCTTCTCTAGGCCTACATTAAAGCCAAGTTCTAGAGACGCAGAATGGGAAGCCAAGCCTTGAGAGTATGGTAGATGATAAGTACAGACTCCTCAAAGGTATAATAAAAAGCCCGTGACCTGGAGTCAGGATATCTGAGTGCAAATCTGCCTTTCATTATAGCTACGTGATCCAGGTTAACTCTTTAACTGCCTCTGAACTTGAGTTTTTCTTTCTGTAAATCAGAAAGTTGTAATTAATGAAATAACACATGCACAAAGAATCCAGTATATACTCAGTATGTGTGACTTGTATCTGAATTTGTTCCTTACAGCTACTTTACAATTCTTCCTAAGTATCCCATTGTAAGAAGGACACTGTTCTTCAGGTCCTGCTTTAAGGAACCTTTCAATGTGCCTTCAATCCATCCTTCTTTCTATTTTCAAGTCAATATTTGAAAAATTCTGAAGTAATCCTGGAATGGCATATCTTCTTTTCTCTACCTATTAAAATCCTACTCATACCTCAGTAGGATTGAGTTCATTCTCATAATTAAAATCATTCTCATTGTAAGTCTTCTTTAAATACTCCTTAGATCTAATCTAGGGACACAGGGAAAGCTTTCTCAAGCAAGTGATGCTTGGGTTGAGATATGACGGTTAAGTGGGAGTATCCTAGAGAATGAGAGGGGAGAAAGCATTCAGAGCAGAGGAGACAATATATATAAGTGCCTTGAGGCAAAGATAGTGTGGTTTGTTGGTAAAACTGAAAGATAACCATAAAGCTAGTGTGGCTAACGCACCAAGAAAGCCAAAAGCCTTACAAATAGGGTAGTCTCAAATAGCTGTGCACTTTAGTATACCACACAAAGTGCGTTGTCAAAGAGGCTGAAATCCAACCTGTGTCTGCTTGTTAGAATTGTGTCCATCCAGAAAGAGTATCTTTTTATAACTTGTGCATTCTTGTTTTAAATCTCTGAAAGATGCAGAAAATCTAGCAGCAGTCCTTACAAGGCCATGAATGTTCTGACTCTTACCCATTATACCATCCTTACCTAAAATTCTTTCCCTTATTCTCTGTCTGTGTTCTGACTGCACAGGTCTTCTGCACCCTCAGGACTTATACACATGTTCTCCTTGTTATTCTTGGTTCCATTATCATACACTCCAAACAATGCTTGGTAACACTGTTGGGGTTTCATAAGTATTTTTTAGTGCAGGGTCCATTACCCAATTTTAATTTGGCTACATTTGAATATGAATCTGAATGAATTACAATTGAGTTAGAATTTCCCTAGTCTTCAGGCTAGGAAGGGTGGTGCAATGCCCATTTCCAAGTGCTCAGAGCACTGACTCGTGTTGCCCATACATGGCAAAGGGAATCCTTTGTTTTCCTGGGGCGTCTGGAGTCTTTTGGGATGGAGAAAGTCACAGGAACTTCTTAACACAGGTAATAATGATTTTCTCCCAAAAAGAGTTGGAAGCACAGGGGAAAGTTGTTTCAGACTTTGTTCTACCTCTAAACTCAGGATAGCCTTCTCTGAGGACACATTACAAGATTCAATCAGAATATGCCCATCAGCCTAGATTTCTGCAAGAAAGATAGGTTCCTATTATAATGATTTGTTCTACAAATATTGATTGAGCATCCATAATAGTGAATTAATAAAGGTATAATCCTTCACAGTGCTTATATTTTGGCATCATGTTCAGGAACATCTGTAGGATTACTTTATAGGAGAACTGAGTCTTCTTAAGGGGCTAAAAGCTCATTGGCAGCTTATATAACAAACTTAAAAGATAGAGAAGGGGTCTCTGAGGTCAGCCTGACTTGGGTCCAAATCCTAGTAGATTTCACAATCTGAGAGCTGTTTAACCTTGGACCAGTTTCCTCTTCTGATCCTCAATTTCGTTACCTGTAAATGGGAATAGTAATACTTAACTCATAGAGTTAATATAAAGATAAAATGAGATATAATATGTAAAAGGATATCATCTAGAGTGAAATTAATAAATATTTCTATAAAATACATCATATTCCCTGTTTCTTAGAAAATGATCTTTTTAAACAAAACGTATTTAGAGAAAAGGTCCAGTTTCAAGGACTCAGAATAGTAATCAGAGGAAATGTCATGGTTGTAGGAAATATTTCCTATCTTTTATGTCCCTATCAAGGTTGTTATCTTCTTCAGATAGAAACTGTTTTATCTTGGTATCTCCCAACCTATCTCAGTGCCTAGCAAACTGACTGAGAGTACTAAGAATAGAATACTCCTCTTATTCATTTCTGTACTCTCAGGGTCTAGTATAGTGTCTAGAACATAGTATGCTTATTATATACATTAAGTCATTTAATCCTCACAAGACTCCTCTAAAGTAGTGCTATTATTATCCTTATTATTAAATGAGGAAACAGGCACAGAGAGATTAAGTCAGTTGCCCAAAATTACCAAGCTAGTTAAGTT
Organism: Mungos mungo; assembly: GCA_004023785.1. Taxonomy (NCBI): domain Eukaryota; kingdom Metazoa; phylum Chordata; class Mammalia; order Carnivora; family Herpestidae; genus Mungos; species Mungos mungo. The sequence goes on along the minus strand of PISW01014749.1, from coordinate 9,168 downwards.
GTTGAGCCAAAATTTGATCCCAGGCAGGCTGGCTACAGGCCTGCACCCTTAACACCTAACACAGCCACATACAAGATTCCTACTAGATATTTGTCAAATGAATACAACTGCAAGAAAATGTGAATTATAATCATGTAAAACAAGGTGTGCATTATACATGTGTACTTTATACAATAGCCATGTTCCCAAAAATTGGATAAGAATCTATTCTTTTGTAAAGTTCATGTATTTTACCAGTGTGCCATTACATTATTGTTTGAAAATCTAACCCCCACTGTGCTTTAAGAGGGGTTTGATAGCATGACACCCTCGAGATCCATCCACTTTGCTACAAATGGGCAGAATTCACTCTTTCTCATTGCCATATAGCACTCCATTGTGTATATATACCATATCTTCTTTATCCATTCATCAGATGATGGACATTTAGGCTCTTTCCATGATTTGGCTATTGTCATGCTAAGTGAAATAAGTCAGGCAGAGAAGGACAGATACCATATGTTTGCACTCATAGGTCTAACAGAAGAAACCTAACAGAGGGCCATAGGGAGGGGAAGGGGGAAAGAGAGTTGGGGAGAGAGAGGGACACAAACCATGAGAGACTATTGAATACTGAAAATGAGCGGAGGGCTGAAGGGCGAGGGGGAGGGGGGAAGGGGGTGATGGTCATTGGGGGGAGGCACTTGTGGAGAGAAGCACTGGGTGTTATATGGAAACCAATTTGACAAAAAAAAACTATTATAAAAAAAAGCGGGGTTTCTGCTGTTCAAAGCAACTTGTAGCGACCAGTTTTGTTATGTCAAGAACCTCTTTTGTTGTGTCAATAATCACTTCCTAAACTCTCCAATTCATAAAAAGTTGTGTTTTCACAAACTGGCTTCCTGCTAAAGCAGGAGGGGCTGGTGAATATCCTTTAGACGATTCTATTTCAATCACCTATAATCTGCCCTTACACCCCATCCCACTCCTCCAATCATAAGGCTGGAAAAACAGTTGGTGTCCTCTTTTGGGGTTTTTGAGAAGTAGCATACATTGGGCCCACCAAGGGGGGTATTTCAAGGAAATAATCACATCAATTTCTCTGACTTCTGGTGATAAGAATGAAGTTGATTTTTGGATCTTTTTCTGAAATAAGAAATTGAATTTTTTTCCGAAAATTGGAAAGCTGATCTATTCAATCAGGTGAGTCTCCTGAAGCCCTGGTAGCGAGAAGAATGGAATAAAAATTCACTAAACTTTAGAAGGATGCTGAGCAGATATTTCCTTTGGTCGGGTATGCTTTACATACACTTCAAACTCACAGGCTACTAATGATAAAATTTACCATTTATTTAGGATTATCTATGTGCTAGATACTTTAATATATATTATCTCATTTGAATCAAACCGCAACTCTAGAAGGTTAAAGGATATCTCCAATTTATAGTTAAGAAAGCTGATATTTAGAGAGGTTAAGCAATGGTCAAAAAATATCAGAACCAAAAATTCAAATCCAAATCATTCTCTTTTCAGTGTAATATGTTCTCTCTTTTTATTTCTTTTGGCCCTGTATTGATATTTCATGAAGAGATATCAGAAAAAAGTGTTCTCGACAGATGTAATTCCAATGCAATACCACTGAAACATCAAAGAAAACTGTGCCCAAACCCTTAGATAGACTCTTTGCTAGTTTTCCTGAAAACTTATTTTATTTAGGAGTGCCTGAGTGGCTCAGTCGGTTAAGCCTCCAACTTCGGCTCAGGTCAGATCTCACGTTCGTGGGTTCGAGCCCTGTGTCAGGCTCTGTGCTGACAGCTAGCTCAGAGCCTGGAGCCTGCTTCCGGTTCTGTGTCTCCTTCTCTCTCTGACCCTCCCCCTCTCGTGCTCTGTCTCTCTCTGTATTAAAAATAAATAAAACATTAAAAAAATTAAAAAAACCTTATTTTATTTAGTTATGTTGGATAGAAAGATAGGAAGTTTAAAGTGGTAACAGACAGAGGTCAAGGGCAAAAGTGAATGCTGGGTAGGCAGAGAAGGGCATAAGAGAGAAAGAAGGAGTAGTGTGGACATGGAGGACAGGGAGGCTTTTTGACTGTCAATAGCTCATAAAGCCTAGAACTAGCCCATCAGGGTGAGCCCTGCTTTCTGTAGAGCACAAGTTGCACCAAATATAATAATTAATCTGGGTCTAATACTCTGCGCCAGGTACTATATTAAGTGCCTTACATATATCAAATCATTTAATCCTCAAAATGGTCTTGTGAGGCAAGTATTTTGATTAATCTCATTTTATATATAAGAAAATATAAACAATGGAGGGGCAATTGTTTCCAATTAACACATGAGGAAACTGGGACACAAAGTTGAGTAACTTGCCCAAGGTCAGGCTACTAAGTGGTGGAAGTGGATTTTAAGCAGGATTCTGTCTCCAGAGCCATATTCTTTTTTAATATATATAGTTGATTATCAAGTTAGTTTCCATATAACACCCAGTGCTCTTCCCCACAAGTGCCCTCCTCCATGACTATCACTCCCCTTACCCCTTGCCCCTCACCCTCAGCCCTCAGTTTGTTTTCAGTATTCAAGAGTCTCTCATGATTTGCCTAATTCCCTCTCCCTATCTCATTTCCCTCCATTCTCCTCCCCATGGTCCTCTGTTAAGTTTCTCCTGTTAGACCTATGAGTGAAAATATATGGGATCTGTCCTTCTCTGCCTGACTTATTTCGCTTAGCATGATACCCTCGAGATCCATCCATGTTGCTATGAATGGCCAGATTTCATTCTTTCTCATTCCCATGTAGTATTCCATTGTATATATAAACCACATCTTCTTGATCCATTCATCAGTTGACGGAAATTTAGGCTCTTTCTATGATTTGGCTGCTGTTGACAGTGCTGCTATGAACATTGGGGTACATGTGCCCCTATGCATCAGCACTCCTGTATCCCTTGGGTAAATTCTTACCAGTGCTATTGCTAGGTCATAGGGGAGTTCTATGGATAGTTTTTTGAGGAACCTCCACACTGTTTTCCAGAGCAGCTGCCCCAGTTTACATTCCCACCAGCAGTGTAGGAGGGTGCCCGTTTCTCCACATCCTCACCAGCATCTAGAGTCTCTTGATTTGTTCATTTTAGCCACTCTGACTGGCATGAGGTGGTATCTCAGTGTGGTTTTGATTTGAATTTCCCTGATGATGAGTGATGCTGAGCATCGTTTCATGTGTCTGTTGGCCATCTGGATGTCCTCTTTGGAGAAGTGTCTATTCATGTCTTCTGCCCATTTCATCACTAAATTATTCATTATTCAGGTGTGGAGTTTGGTGAGTTCCTTGTTGATTTTGGATACTAACCCTTTACCCAATATGCCATTTGCAACTATCTTTTCCCATTATGTCGGTTGCCTATTAGTTTTTTTAATTGTTTCCTTTGCAGTGCCAAAGCTTTTTTTCTTGATGAGGTCCCAATTGTTCATGATTACTCTTAATTCCCTTGCCTTTAGGGATGTATCAAGTAGGAAACTGCTGTAGTTGAGGTCAAGGAGGCTGTTTCCTGCTTTCTCCTCTAGGGTTTTGATGGTTTCCTGTCTCACATTTGGGTCCTTTATTCATTTTATTTTGTGTGTGGTGTAAGAAAGTGGTCTAGTTTCATTCTTCTGCATGTTGCTGTCCAGTTCTCCCAGAACCACCTGTTAAAGAGGCTGTCTTTGTCGCATTGGACTCTTTCCTGCTTTGTCAAAGATTAATTTGCCATACATTTGTGGTTCCAGTTCTGGGTTCTCTATTCTATAACATTGGTCTATGTGTCTGTTTTTTAGCCAATACCATAGTGTCTTGATGATGACAGCTTTGTAGTAGAAGCTAAAGTCTGGGATTGTGATGCCTCCCATTTTGTTTTTTCTTCTTCAATATTACTTTGGATATCCGGGGTCTTTTGTGGTTCCATACGAATTTTAAGATAGTTTGCTCTAGCTTTGAAAAGAACTCTGGTGCAATTTTGATTGGGATTGAATTGAATGTGTAGATTGCTTTGGGTAATAATGACATTCTCACCATGTTTATTCTTCCGATCCATGAGCATGGAATGTTTATCCACTTCTTTGTGTCTTCTTCAATTTCCTTCATAAGTTTTCTATAGTTTTCCCGGTACAGGTCTCTTACAAATTTGGTTAGGTTTATTCCTCGGTATTTTATGGTTTTTGTGCAATTTGAATGGGGTCAGTTTCTTGATTTCTCTTTCTGTTGCTTCATTATTGGTGTATAAAAATGCAATTGATTTCTTAATGTTGATTTTGTACCCTGCGACTTTTCTGAATCTCTAGATCAGTTCTAGTAGGGTTCTGGTGGAGTCTGTCTGGTTTTCCAGGTAGAGTATCATGTCATCTGCGAAAAGTGAAAGTTTGACTTCTTCTTTGCTGATTCTGATACCTTTTATTTCTTTTTGTTGTCTGATTGCTGATGCTAGGACTTCCAGCACTATGTTAAACAATAGGGGTGACAGTGAACATCCTTCTAGTACTCCTGATCTCAGGGGGAAAGCTCTCAGTTTTACCCCATTAGGAATGATATTAGCTGTGTACTTTTCATAAATGGCTCTTATAATGTTTAAGTAAGTTCCTTCTATTCGACTTTCTCAAGGGTTTTTATTAAGAAAGGGTGCTGTATTTTGTCAAATGCTTTTTCTCCATCTATGAACAGGATCATATGGTTTTTATCTTTTCTTTTGTTAATGTGATATATCACATTGATGGATTTGTGAATATTGAATGAGCCCTGTAACCCAGGAATGAATCTCACTTGTTCATGGTGGATAAACCTTTTTATATGATTTTGAATTCCATTTGCTAGTATCTTGTTGAATATTTTTGCATCTGCATTCATTAAGGATACTGGCCTGTAGTTCTCTTCTTTTGTTGGGTCTCTGTCTGGTTTGGGAATCAAAGTGATGCTGGCTTCATAGAATGAGCCGGAAGTTTTCCTTCTAGTTCTATTTTTTTGGAATAACTTGAGAAGAATGAGTATTAACTCTGCTTTGACTGTCTGGTAGAATTACCCTGGGAAGGCATCTGGCCCTGGGCTCTTATTTGTTGGGAGATTTTTGATAACTGATATGATTTCTTCACTGGTTATGGGTCTGTTCAGATTTTCTATCTCTTCCTGTTTGAATTTTGGTAGTGCATGCGTTTTTAGGAATTTGTCCATTTCTCCCAGGTTTTCCTGTTTGTTGGCATATATTTTTTTATTGTAATCTCTGATGATTGCTTGAATTTATGAGGGATTGGTTTTAAGAAATCCATTTTCCATCATGATTTTGTCTATTTGAGTGTTCTCTCTTTTCTTTCTGAGGAGCCTGGCTAGAGATTTATCGATTTTGTTTATTTTTTCAAAAAAACAATTCTTGATTTCATTGATCTGTTCAAATGTTTTTTTGGTTTCTATATTGTTTATTTCTGCCCTGATCTTTATTATTTCTCTTCTTCTGCTGGGTTTGGGCTGCTCCTGCTGCTCCCCTTCTAGTTCTTTTAGGTGCTCTGTTAGATTTTGAATTTGCACTTTTTCTAGTTTGTTTAAATAGGCCTGGATTGCAATATATTTTCCTCTTAGGACTGCCTTTCCTTCATCCCAGAGAATTTGGATTGTTGTACTTTTGTTTTAATTTGTTTCCATATATATTTTAATTTCTTCTCTAATTGCCTGATTAGCCCAATCATTCTTTAGTAGGGTGGTTTTTAACCTCCACATTTTTAAATGTTTTTCACATTTTTCCTGTGATTGATTTCAAGTTTCATAGTATTGTGATCTGAAAGTGTGCATGGCATGATCTGAATTCATTTATATTTATGAAGGGCTGCTTTATGCCCCAGTGTGATCTAATTTGGAGAATGTGCCATGTGCACTGGAGAAGAAAGTGAATTCCCTAGCTTCAGGATGCAGAGTTCTAAATATATCTATTAATTCCATCTGTTCCAGTGTGCTGTTCAATTCCATTGTTTCTTTAGTGATTTTCTGTCTGGTTGATCAGAAATTGATTGCAGTAATTAGAGTATTATAATCCCCTGCAATTAGCACATTCTTATCAACAAACATGTTTCTTTTTGTGATTGTTTTATGTATTTGGGTTATCCCATATTTGGTGCATAGATGTTTATAATTGTTAGCTCTTCCTGATGGAGAGACTTTGTAATTATTATATGTCCTTCTTCATCTCTTGTTACTGTTTTTACTTTAATGTCCAGCTTGTCTGATATAAGTATTGCTACTCCAGCTTTCTATATTTCTCCATCCCCTTACTTTCAATCTGAAGGTCTCTTCAGGTCTAAAATGCATGTCTTGTAGACAGCAAATAGATGGATTTTGTTTTTTTATCCATTCTGCTACCCTGCGTCATTTGATTGGAGCATTCAGTCCATTTACATTCAGTGTTATTGAAAAATATGGATTTAGATTCATTGTATTCTCTGTAGAGTTCATACTTGTAGTGGTGTCTCTGGTACCTTGTATTCCTTGCAACATTTCCCTGATATAGTCCCTCTTAGGATTTCTTGTAGGGCTCGTTTGGTGGTGATAAATTCTCTCAAATTTTGTTTGTTTGGAAACACCTTTATCTCTCTTTCTATTTTGAATGACAGGCTCGCTGGATAAAGGATTCTTAGCTTCATATTTTTTCTGTTGATCACATTTAATATTTCCTTCCATTCCTTTCTGGCCTGCCAAGCTTCAGTAGATAGGACTGTAACCACTCTGATGGGTTTCCCTTTGTATGTTAGGGCCTTTTATCCCTAGGTGCTTTTAGAGTTCTCCCTTTACATTTTGCCAGTTTCAGTAGGATATGTCATGCCAGAGTTCGATTCAAGTTACGTCTTAAAGCGATTCTCTGCGCCTCTTGGATTTCAATGTCTATTTCTTTCCCCAAATTCGTGAAGTTCTCTGGTATAATTTGACCAAGCTCCCCTTTAGGACCTTTTTCTCTTTCTTCTTCTTCAGGAATTACTATGATATGGATATTGTTCCATTTGATTGTATCCCTCAGGTCTCAAATTCTCCTTTCATGCACCTGGATCAATTTCTCTCTCTTTTTCTCAGCTTCCTCCTTTGCTATAATTGAGTCTTCTAATTCACCTATTCTCCTCTCTGCCTCTTCAGTCCATGTAGTCGCAGCCTTCATTTTATTATTCACTTTATTTGTAGCCCTTTTTAACCTGTCACAGCTCTTTTGAAGGTCCCTAGTGTTTGTATCAATAGCTTCTCTGATGGCTTTTTCAATTCCAGCGATTAATTTTATGACAATTGTTCTACATTCTTTTCCAGTTATGTTGCTTATGTCTGTTTTGAGCATTTCTGTTGCTGTGACTTCTTCCTGGAATGTCTTTAGAGGAGAGTTCTTTCGTTTTGTTATTTTGGCTAGCTTTCTGTCTCTTGTCAGTTTTAAAAGCTCATTATGCACTGTGCAGCTGTTAGTATTGCTCTATTAAAGGAGGCTCTTTGAGTGTCCAGGGCCTGTCATTTCAGGAGGTGTTCTTTTAATGGTGTCTCTTGGTTTCTCTTGTTGTGCCTTTGATTATTTTATTTCCCTACTCAGTGATATTTGGGACTCTCCACCATGTGTACTTTGGTAGCCCTAAAAAGGAAAACAGACAAAAAAAACAGGGAACAAAGCATGCAAACACACAGAAATCAAATAAATAAGCAAACCGAAAGGGGAAAGAGAAAAATTAAAGAAAAGAGAGAAAAAGGAAAGAAAAAATTCTGGGGGGCGGGGAACAGAATCAACAAAAGACAAAGGACAGTCTGAGAGTGTAAAACCTCTGGAGGGGAGTGATAAGAATGAGATAAGGGAAAATATATCTGTATGGCAAGAATTGGTCTAATCACATCTTTCCTGGACTCCAGGGGGGAAAAGGAGAAAAAAAGGAAAAAAGAACAGAAAAAAAAAAAAAAGAAAGAGGAAAGAAACGATAAAAGAAGAAAGAAAAAAAAAACAATTCTCCAGCGTGGATGGGTGTGGTTTAGTGTAGGTAGGTCAGGTCTGGGAAGCTTCTCTTCAAGGCCCCATTTTGGTGGTTGCAGGGAGAAGAAAGGTGGCGTCCCAAGCCCTTTTTGGACCATGCACTGCAAGACACTCCTTTGAGTCTGATCTCCCAGAGCTGAGGGCGGGCCAAGTTGTTTTTTCCAAGCCTTGCCTCATTTACTTACTCTCGTCCATGCACTCCCATGCTACCGCCAGAGATGAGATATGATGTACTCCTGCAGGCTGGCAGCTTTCTAGCCTGGATTGAGTAGGGGGAGTCAAGGAGATATTTCTCCTGGGGCAGCCTGGAATCATTGTGCCACCTCAGATCAGAGCACCCCCTGGGATTGGCACACTGCCTGGGATTGATTGGCACACTGTAGAACCCAAGGGGGGAAAAAACAAAAGCCTGCTAAGGGGTCGAATTTTTCTCCATGCACCCAGCAGTTATATAGGGGATGATAGTATCTCTCTCCATCCTGGGCCGAAGTGTTTCTCTTTCCTAGAGATTGCTCGATGAGTGTTTTCAGTCTCTCTTTCTCTTCCCCTCAGCTCTACCCTGCTCTACACCTCCAGAGCCGTGTTCTTACCCATCATGATATATTACCCATCCCTCTGTGTTGTAAGGATAAGTATTGTTTCAGCAAATGTTTACTTCAAGTATATGTGAGTGTGTGAGTGTGTTTATGTTTGTATTGGGTTGCAATGTAAAGATGTATTTATTCCTGTGAGTCACAGACAAAAATGTCTAAAAGCTACTGCTCTAACAATAGTAGTGCTGAATGAATTATACATCTTCAGCCTCACTAGAGATAATGCCAATTTACTCCCTAAAATTATTGTACCACATCACATCTCGACCAGCAGTGTAAGAGAGTTAACAGTGTTCTACCCTCACCTGAACTTAATAGCGTCAGGCTTTTTTTTTTTTTTTTTTTTTTGCTTGCCCTATTTGCTTTTTTTTTTATTTATTTTTTCTCATCAATTATTTTTTTAACATATGCAATTATTTTCCATCATTTACAATACAGTAGTTACAATGACACTCCAAACAGAAAAGCAAAGTAAAAAATCAAAACCCCAACTTCTATTTCATGTAATTAGACTTATACAGAAATTAGAAGGTTAAGTAACAACTAGTTAATCACCTAATTTCACAGCTATCTGAAGTGGCAATCGTTATA
>PISW01014748.1:0-19699 GCA_004023785.1 Mungos mungo | reverse complement strand
ACAGCCCTGCCCTGTCCTGTCCCCCCTCCCCGGTCCCCACAGCCCTGCCCTGTCCTGTCCCCCCTCCCCGGTCCCCACAGCCCTGCCCTGCCCCACGGCCTCCCCGTCACATACACACACCCCACTCTGTCACATGTGTCACGTGAATGATTTCCCCAAACGCACGGTCCTCACACGGGGCACAAGGGCCCCCAAACCTCCATCCCATCCTTTGTGACAGACAGCCTTCTGCCTCCCCATTTCTATCCAGGTCCCTTTGGGGTCGGGGCCCAGGCTCCTGCGGACACAGCCTGCAGCCCTGCACCTTCCCGTCCTCTGTCCTTGTCTGTGGCCACATGGGCCCAACCCCAGGCCCCCGTCCTGCACACGCCGGTGACCTGCACCCTACGGGGCGGTCTCTGTGGGCCCAGAAGGACCGAGGGCCTGGATGAAACAGCCACCCCTTCGGCCAGAAAGGACAGGCACATTCTGGGTCCCTCTGGTGCCCAATTCCTTCTGCAAATTCCTTTCCAGAAGAAAAGTAGAGACAGACAGAAGGAGGGGAGAGAGAGAAAGAGAGAGAGAAAGCGAGTCCCTTCCAGGTGGGGAGGCCCTGGGGTCAGGGGCCGCTGAGCACCGCCTGGTCACGTCCTCAGAGGACAAGACGGATTCTGTAAATGCGTTATGGAAATTAGTCCTTGGCCCTGAAGACATAAATCTTCATAGTAAAATGATTTACCCCAACTCCACCGCGATTAATGCTCCGTAAATTAGGGCCATAAATGCCATTGGCTTTGCCATTAGCTGGAGACGTGCGCGCGCGCGCTCCCCACGGCTCCCCGCGCCCCGCGCGCACACGCCCGGCCCTGGGCCCTCGCCCGGGGCGTCCTGCCCTGCGCTGCGTCCTCGGGCACCTGCGGGGCCGCCGCTCGACCCCTCGTGTGCGCGCAGGGGCGGCGGGCTCCACCCGGGTAGGCAGTCTTCGTGCGCGCTCGGAGAAGTAGCTGAGCGCACACAGAAGTCCATCATTGCTGCTCCAGGCCAAACACGTGACCCGGAGACCCTCGAGGGGCTGTGGGGTACCCTCGGCAGGGCGCCGGCGTCCATCGTGTGAGCGCCCATTTCCAGCATCTTCGATCCGCGGCGGCTACATCGGAAGGGAAAAAGGCTCCAGGGATGCGGGTCAAGGAGGCCAAAGTCCGAGAGGGGGTGAAAGGCTCCGCGGACCCGCGCGCGCGTCCAGCCGGCGCTCACGGGCCGGTGCGCACGCAGGGGACCGTCTCCCACCCACAGTGTTTGCTCCTGTTTCGTGCGCACGTCCGCTCGGAGACACCAGGGCCCCATTCTGGGCACGTGCAACAGGAAAAGGCCCCCGGGACGCGGGTGAGGGGTCCTCAGGCGTCGCCACCCTCCCGCCTCTGCAGACGGGAACCCCAGGGACTCACACACGGGGCTCCGAGTTCGTGCGCGCCCCCACGCGCGAGCCGTTTGCCCTCCGGAGTCGGTGCTGCTTTGGAGAGCGAGGCCGTGCGCACTGTGTCCCTCGCCCCCAATTTCCACGTCGAATCCTCGCCCGCAGGAGACAATGTTTGGACGTGCGGCCTCTGGGAGGGATGGGGTCGTGAGGGTGGGTCCCCCAGGAAGGCGTTGGTGCCCTTACAAAGTCGACCCCAGTGAGCCCCCGCCTCCCCGGCTCCTTCCGCCCCCTGCGCGCGGCAAGAGGAACCCGGTGAGCTACCCAAGAATCCATGACACTCAGTCCTGCTCCGCCGTGACGCAGCACCTTCCCGCCCCGCGGCGCCCCTGCACCTGCGCCGGATTTTGCCGGATTCCCGGCTCGTCCTCAGACCCCCGCACGGCCGGCACATCGCGCGTGGACCGTCTCCAGGGCGCACAGCCACTCGTGCCCAGAATGGCTTCTGGATTTCCCACCAGGCGAACACCATCCTGTCTCCGTCTGTTCCCTGTCCTGCGTGGCGTTCTGGGTCTGGGGGCGTCGGAGGGCGTGGCCTCACCGCGTTCCGGGTCCGGGTGTCCCCCCGGGACCTGCGTTCCGCTCCGTCCACAGGAAATGATCTCCAACAGCCCAGCCTCCATTTGGGTGTCAAACACTATTCTTTGTGTCTTTCTTCCCGCACAACCTCCTTTTTTGGGGGAGGGGGGTCCATTGTACCCTTTCTTTTGCAGTAAAATATACTCTCCTTACGCGTGAGGAAGACACGGAGTGTTTCATGTCCTTCCCACGACTGGGTTCTTACCCGGGGACACCACGGGGCCGGAGCAATCCGCCCATTTCCTGCAGGCCCAGCTTTGCCGGGTGGTCCCTCCTTCCATCTCCTCGCGCAGCGAGGCCTCAGAGGCGCAGCCACTTACCCGGAGACAGATGGGAGGCCGTGGCCACGTGGCAAATCGTTTTTCTCGCTGTTGAGAATTATACAAAACAGGAAACAGAATTAGCAATGATTTTCCGATGGGATGAGCAGGTCCTGGGAGGCAAAGGAGGATTTATAGGATTTAGACGCGGGCCCTGCCCCGAAACCCACCGGCGGTTCTGCTGAAGTTCATGGTGGCTCTGATTCTGGAAGACGGAAGGACCCGCCTCACCTTAGACCAGACCCGGGAAGGTCTGTCGCTTGAAGACTGGGCTCCGGAACATCTCGGCTGAGACCCAAGTCGGGTCAGGGCTGGGCCTGTAGTGTGGGCGTGGCGGCCTCTGAGTCAGCGTGTTCTTTTCCATGGAGTAGGATCCACATAGATTAAATCACTTATCATTTTATTTTGTTTTATTTATTTGGGAAGAGAGAGAAAGTGCGAGTCCGGGAGGGGCAGAGAGAGAGAGAGGGAGAACAGAATCAGAAGCAGGCTCGATTCTGAGCTGTCAGCACAGAGCCCAACACGGGGCTCGAATCCACAAACTGAGTGACCATGACCTGAGGCGGAGTCAGATGCTTAACCTACTGAGCCACACAGGCGCCCCTGTTCTTTTAATTTAAAAAATTTTAACATCATTTATTTATTTTCAGAGAGAGACAAAGAGAAAGAGAGAGAGGAAGAGACAGAATCCCAAGCAGGCTCCACACTGTCCGCATAGGGGCCGTTTCCTGTTAATGCCGTCAACTGATTAGACAAGGCCCACCCACATTCCAGAGGGTCACCTGCTTTGCTCAAAGAGCACATCTTTAAACATTAATTCCGACTTGAAAAACGCCTTCCATGCAGCATCGAGACAGCTGTTTGACTGAACATCTAGGAGCAGAGGTCCAGCAAAGCTGTGGCATCAAATTAAGAGTCCCACGGATTTTGCAGAGAAAGGAAGGACCCAAAGGCCGATGGGTCAGAGTCTTTGAAGGCCGACTCCGGGCTCTCCTTCCCAGTGATGGGGCCCACGTCTTGTGCTGTTGAGCACCTCCTCCAGGGACGTCTTCTGGGTCCTTCTCAAAGCCCCAGCACCGCTGGGAAAGGACCCCGCCGCCATCCATTCCTGTAGAAGGGACGTCCGTGGATGACCGTTAGCAGGGACCCAGGGGGACCCGCAGAGGAACGCGCTCCCCCAGCTCCCGCACCAGCCCCCCGGCCGCTCCCCCTGCGAGGAAGTGGTAAACCGACCATGCCATTTTCCAACGTTGAAACAGGGGCGGTTTTGCACAGTTTACGGTAAATAGCGCCTCATCTAAGATGCGCCGCTCAGGAATTCACCGCCCAGGGCCAGCGGGCTGCTCGGGAGAGAGTCCACACCGACGGTCCCTGCTCGGAGTCACCGCGTGGGTGCGGCCCGCGCAGAGCGTACGACGCCCAGAAACAGGTCCAGCCTGCGTTTGCCAAGCCCGTTTCTCTTGGTCTGTTTTTGTATTTTGCACATTGTTCCTTGCACCGCTTTGCAGGGGGTCAGATATGATGGCGCAGCAGCCCGTGCGTGACCTCCAGCGGGGCCCGGGGACTCGGGATCACACCCGAGGGCGCCCGTCTGGCGTCCAGGCCCTGGGAAGGTACCTGAGGGCGTCAGTGTGAACTCGGGGTGCAGGGGGCCGCCGCCACGGCCACGCGGACCCGGGTCCCCGCGCCCAGAGGCCTGTCCCGAGTGTCCGTGTGTCTGCATTTCCTCTCCTTCGGGATTCTGCGGAGACAGCAGTCGGACTCCTTATGAAAAAAAGGGGATCGGGGTTCAGGGGCCGCCTGGGGGGCTCCGTCGGTTGAACGTCTGGTCTCGGTTTCAGCTCAGGTCACCGTCTCACGGTTCATCGGTTCGAGCCCCGCGTCCCCGTGTGCTGAGCCTGCTGGGGAACCTGTCTCTGCCCCTCCCTGCCCCTCCCCTGCTCGCTCGCTCTCAAAATACGTACATTAATTTTTAAAAATAGCAAAAAGACGTTCACGCCCACCTGCACCCCCCCAGGTCCGGCCGGTCCCGTCCTGCACTCGGGAAAAGCACGAGGACGTGCATCTGGACGGAGACGCACTGTTTCCTCCTAGAAAAAGAGCTGCGGCAAAAAAAATTTTTTTTTGATTTCTCGCGTGTGGATTCTGATTGGCCAAGCGCAGCAGGTGCCGGAGGGGCGGGAGGGAGGAAGTCCCTCCCCCCCCACCCCCACCCCCACCCCCCACCCCCGCCCCGGCTCAGGGCAAGACGGGCCACCGCGCACGGCAGGGACGTCCCCTCCGCCGCCGTCAAACGGTGTCCTTTTAAAGGCGAAGTGGCAGAGGCGGTAGACACACGGGAAGATTAATGAGATCCTGACCCTCCGGAAACCAGGGCCACGTGCTCCCCGGCTGTGAGCCGCTCGCGCCGTGATTAGCAGTCGCTTTTAATCACTACGAGCAGGGTCCTGGCCGCGCGAGTGTCTACCTGCGATCCCCGCGTCCTGGGGCCAGCGGGCCGCCGGGGACGTCTGTCACGCCCTCATTGAGCCGCGCTGGGGCCGTGCTCCCGCGTCAGGGCGGCCCTGGGAGCCTGGAGCCCGCGTCCGGCACCTGGGAAGACCCGAGGAGCCAGGGGACCCCTCCGGGGACAGACAGGTGCAGGACAGCGACGTGATCCGAGAAATCCCCCCTCGTATCCGTGGGTCGAAGGGGGCAGGGCAGCGGCTCTCCGATGGACGGGGGACGCGGGCCAGCCTCTGGGCTCCGATCAGCAAGCGTGGGGTTCGGGGGGCCCTTCTGCAAGCCTGACCCAACGGAGGCCCCTGCACCCCACCCCGGGGACCATGCACCTCACCCTCCGGGCGTCTGTGACACCTCGGGTCACTTGGCTGTTTTGTCCACTCTTCCGAGTGCCCCAGGTGCACAGGCCATTGGGGGGGGCCCAGAAAGGGGCGTGTGACGTCCTCACATGGTGTCCATCGCCTGTCAGTTTTCAGACGCTTTGCAGCCAGCATTCTGCACCCGGGGAAGCGTGTGATGCCTTGTGTGTGGAATGTTCCGTGAGCTCCTGGCAGGGCAGTGCAGGGCCAGGGACGGAGAGCCCCCAGGTGAGCCCTGCAGGGCCAGGGATGGACAGGTGCCCCCCAGGTGAGCTCCATGCAGGGCCAGAGACAGAGAGACCCCCAGGTGAGTCCCTGCAGGGCCAGGGATGGACAGGTGCCCCTCCAGCTGTGGTCCATTTAGGGCCAGGGACGGACAGGCGCCCGGGACGGCCCAGGGCCTGGCTGCGTGGAACCCCGAGGTCGTGCCTGCCCGGAGCTCCGCGGTTCTGCCTGGACGTGACAGGCGGGACAAGACTGTTCCGATCAGCCGGTCGTCCGGGTCCCCTCCAGGGCCCCCCACACACCCCCTTCCACACCCCCGGTGGCTGTGAGGTCGAAGACGGACACATCAGCCAGCGTGTCCCCAACACAAGGCTGTGTCACCATGTGACTTTGGTCACACACATGGGTCACACATTCTCTGGTGAAAATGGGCGCTGAGTGACCCACAGAACGCGAGCTGGATGCCGACCGGGTCCAGGGGGCTCCGCAGACCTGGCCCTGTGACAGCAGGGGCCCCAGGGATGGGTCCCTGGACAAGGAAGCGGGGGAGGAGCATGTGTCCCCAAGTGAGCCCCGGGCCACCCCTGCGGAACGGAAGTGGTCGGTCGTGAGAGCCGGCGCGTCCTTCCGTCTCTCACGGGTCCTCAACAGGGGTCTTCACGGACGGGACGCAGCCTGGCCTCCGAGCGTCGCACCTGCTGTCCCCAAGTGTCCCCAGCCCTGCCCGTATGGGCCTCCCTCGGGACAGACAGCGTCTCGGCGGGTCCTCAGACCGACGGGGGTGTGTCCCCTGCCACGTCGCTCCCGTGCACGGCCAGGCTGACGCTTCACTGGGCGCAGGTGGAAATCGGGTGTCGGGTCACGGGGTCCCGGCCCCCAGGGCGCCCCGCGAAAGCCCCACGCCCCCCGTCTTCTCTGACCTCCTTGCAGACGCGGGGCTGGCGGGGCTCACGGACCCGGGCACCTCCAGCCGCCTGCGAGCGGCAGGTCCCGGCTTCGCAGGCCGTGGACGCAGAGGACGCACGGGCAGGGCTGATCTACACACACCCGCCGGCCTGAGCAAGCACTTAGTGAGCGCCGCCTGGATGCCGTGGCCCCAGCGCGCACACGGGCCTCTCTCTGTGACGCGGGACCCCCACCGCCCTGCGCGGCCCCAAGATGCGCTTTGAAACAAAGCGACACCCTGTCCTCTCACGTCCAGTCTGGCCTCAAGTCCCCCCCCCCCCCGAAGTCACACACGGCTCTGCGGCAGGTGCACAGCCCCCGGGGGACCCTCCGCCCGCCCCTGCTCCTCCACACGCCCGACGGCCGCGGTCACCGCACGTCAGAGCCGCCAGAGACCAACCGCGACCCAGAAACACCCCTCCTCCTCTGAGCGTGTCCACGTGTGTGTGAGTGTAACATGTGACATAGAACACAGATGGCTGACAGGTGGGTACAGAGCAAGGTACAGTGTGTGTTGTACAGAGCGTGCGTGTTACACAGAGTGCCGCAGCTGCGCGGCGTGTGTACTGAATATGGAGTGCGCATTGCTGACAGTTAGACATACGGCAACCTAGAGGATGCATTGGAGATAGCGTCCTATCAACGTGATATGTATCAAATGTGTGTAATGCATCTAGCATGTGAAGCTAAGTATAGTCTACAAACGACACATATTATATTTACTGTATATTTTACATCAAGTGTATGTTACGTACAGATACATAGTTAGTGCAGACATTGCTCGCAGCTATACGGTAATACATAGTTTATGTATTAGATACAGTATGTGTATTATATGTAGGATACATTTATATACAGGATCTATTTTACACGTACAATATATACTGTAATTTGGTAGGGGAATTACATACATTTGTTTATTCAAAAATGTAACGGGGCGCCTGGGGGGCTCAGTGGTTACGCGTCCGACTTCGGCTCCACTCATGATCTCACAGTTCCTGAGTTCGAGTCCCGCGTCGGGCTCTGTGCCGACAGCTCGGACCCTGGAGCTGCTTCCGATTCTGTGTCTGCCTCTCTCTCTGCCCCTCCCCTGCTCATGCTCAGTCTCTCAAAAACAATAAACATTAAAAAAGATTCTTAACAAAAATGTAAGGTGTGAGAGAAAGCCCTCAACTCATTTTCTTCCCACGGGCCCTCTTCTGCTAGAAGACAGAGCTGCCCCTTTGCACTTTTGCGTCGTTTCATTTGGCAAGAACTCATCGGCGTGCCGGGGTGCGGGCCCGAGCTGCACCCCAGACGTGCGCGGCCAATACCACCAACACTGTCCTATTGAATCAAACACCAATTCCACACGAGCCACAATTCTGGAGGCTGCGCCACCGTCATTTTTAAACCACTAAAAGGCAAGGGCTGTAAGTGCACTGGGTTTGCGCCGCGTCCCCAGCTCTGAGGGTCCCCGCCCCGCTCCAGCAGGAACAGGGACGGGCAGGGCCCCCTGTCACCCCTGAGGGGCCCGCACGTGCACCCCGAGAAGCTGGCCGGTGCACGGTGCCTCTCGAACTCTCGGAAAATTAAACTCCGTAAGCGAGAGGCCGCCGGGCGCCCAGCGCATCTGCTGGCATCCGCCTTGTGTCCCCGCGCCGCTGTGACGCCTTGGCTGTGAATAAAAGTCATGTCATCAGGACGACTCCCGCTGCAGAGACTTTCCATCCCAGAACCGACCCGACCCTCGCCCGTGCCTCACTGTTAACGACCTCGTCTGGGGAAGCGACATGAGGGGCTAATGGTCCGAGAACCCGGCGATGTCTCCAAAGGGACCCGTGACCGAGGACTCGGAGATGCCACCGGATGCCGGCCGCCACCCATGTCGTCGGCGGCTCCGCACGTGACAGGTGTGACCCTGCTTCCCGGATTCACGACCAAACCTGCAAAGCAAAGTCGATCGTACCGCCTGTCCCCGTCCCCAAGCAACGCGCCACAGTGTGAAAAAGAAAGAGTGGCAGGTCCCGGGTCCAGTCAAGGGGCGGGCTTTCTGCCGGACGCCCGGACGCGGAGCCCTGCGCCCTCGCGGGAAGGGAGCCCAGGGCTGTCGCCGCAGCCCCCGGTCACGCAGGGAACCCCGGGCCCCGTCCTCGGAAAGACTCCCCGTGGTGAGAATTTACAATTGTTGACGGAAAGAACGTGTACGCACTTTGTAAATCAGCGGCCTCCTGCCCGCGCCCGAAGGCTTTTCCAAACACCTCGGGAATTAATCAAATCCAGAGTCGAACGGAACCGGAGGGAGAAGAAATTTACGGCCCGTGTGGAGGCGGAAACGCCCCGAGGGGGCTCCGGCGTCCAGGTCTGGGGGCTCCGGGGTCGGGGGGGGGGCGCTGAGACTCGGGTCCGCCCGGCACGGAGCGTGCTAAG
The DNA here is from genome assembly GCA_004023785.1 of Mungos mungo. Lineage (NCBI taxonomy): Eukaryota > Metazoa > Chordata > Mammalia > Carnivora > Herpestidae > Mungos > Mungos mungo. The sequence continues at coordinate 10,907 of PISW01014748.1, read as the reverse complement.
CTGGGTTGGGGCACGGGTGGCAGGAGGCCGGTACAGACCAGATGCCCCATCCGTGGGGCCACCGTGGGCAAGGGGTCCGAGCAGACGATTCCAGGGGAGCCTGTGGGGTTTGCTATAAATCCAGGGCGGACTTGGGTGCCTGCAAGGGACACCCAGGGTCTTGGCTCGCTCCCCGCAGCCCTGCTTGGCCCCGAGCCGCACCAGGGGCTCCGAATTCCACGGGGATTTGGTCGAAATACCCAGAGGCTCCGTCCGGCCTCTTCCCCTGCTCCCGGAGGAGCCGCACCCCTGCACGCCGTGGGGCGCTGCGTTCTGGCGGCCAGCACGTCCCTCACGGACGCCGTGTGCCTGGCCTCCCTCCGCGGATCTCCTTCTCCTGCATCTCCCCTGCACCCCAGCTCTGCGCCGCACCCCAAGCGATTTTCCCAAACATGGATGCAAGCTCTTCCCTCCCCCATCTTGCCCCCCCCAAGCCTCAGGACAAAGTCCCCCTCCTGCTGTGGCGTCTGGAAGGGGCCCCTCCTCTCCATCAGCCCCCCTTGGGCACCTCCTGCCGCCCTGAGGTTCTCTTTCGGAGAACGTCCGCATGCCTCCTCCAAGAAGCCCTCCCTGACTGCCGGCCCTGCTTTTGAGTAGCCTGTCACATGACCCCAGCAGGAGGCGGGAGACACGCTCAATGATTTTTCTTCACGGAGAGAAAACAAAAGCCTCCTGTTGCCCCCCCCCACCGGCCCGTCGCCCAGAAGAGGTGAGCAGGTGACCGTGATTCACATGCACTTTTCCCGCCTGTGCCTGAGGCCGTCTGTCCTGCCAGACTTGGGGTGTCTCAGCCGGACACCCCGGGACATGGGGGACCTTCCGGGTCCCGCTCACCTCAGGAGGGGCCGGTCCTCCCCGTTTCGTCTGGAGAAGCCGTAGACACGGGGGTGACCTTGAGGTGAGCTGTGTCTCTCTGTCTCTGTCTGACTCTGTCTCTCCATGTCTGTCTCTCTCCGTCCACATCTGTCTCTCAAGCTCTGAGTCTTTCTTCCTGGCTCTCTCCATCTCTGTCTCTGTCTCCCTCCACATCTCTGTGTTTCTCTCTATCTCTCTTTCTCTCCCTCCGTTTCTCTGACTCTGTCTCTGTCTCTCCCTGTCTTTCTTGATCCCTATCTCTGCCCCCTTCCATATCTCTGTCTGTCTCTGTCTCCCGCCATTTTTCTGACCCTGTCTCGTCTATTTCTCCATCTGTGACTGTCTCTACCTATCCATCTCTGTCTCCCTCCCTATGTGTCTCCATCTCTGTCTCTCTATGTCAGTCTGTCTCCATCTCTGTCTGTGTGTCTCTGTCTCTGTCTGTGCTGAGCTGGGGCCGATGCCCTGCAGACCCGTCTGGTCGCAATTCGGGCACCAGGGGCCCGACATTTCCATTCCGCCGTGGCCCACCACCCACAGGCGTGGTAAGAGAGACAGTTCCCACCACGGACAGGGTGGCGCGTGCCCCGAATCTGAGCCGCGCAGGCAGATGGGGCGTCGGGGGAGGAGCAGGCCGCCAGGGCGCCCCGTGGTGACATTCACGCGCTTCCTTACGCGAGGGCCCCCTGTGCCGCCCCACGTCTGACGCCCCAGGAAGACGGAGCAGGGGTCCCCGTGCGCGGGGAGGGCGCGCCTCCCGGTGCCCCAGGAGGGCAGGCCCGGTCCGGGAGCCACCCGCCCGTCCCGGACCCGCCGCGGCCTATGGTGTGGACAGTCACACGCAGGCCTAGCCGGGCCGCAGCCGGACCCCCGCACCGTGTGTGCGCACCAGCCGGCGCCACGGAGGCTCAGAACGGCACCCACACATTCCCCGAGGGACCCGGCCCGACCCCCAAGTCTCCAGAAGCCGTTCGCGGCCCCAAGAGGCGTCCCCACGCCGGCCCGGAGCGACCGCACAGGCGCGCAGGGGACACACGCAGGCTTCGGCGCGTCCCGGGGCCGCCCGCGTGTCCGCGCGCGCTGGACGTGAACTTGGAGGGGCTGCTGGATGGCGAGCGCCGGGCTTCGATGCGCACGTGGGCGCGAGCGCGCAAACACACACGCGCGCGGTTGGGCACCTCCCGGGGCCCCCCCGAGCCGCTGCGCCTGAACTCGGAGCCCGATGCAGGGACGCTGAGCCCCGGGCCTGTGCGCGCACGGTGACAAGGGGCACAGCACACACTTCGCGCGCACAAGGACACGCGTGTTGGCCGGACCGGGCGGGCTGCAACCCGGTGCTGGGAACCCCCGCGCTCACGCGGGTGGAGAGCTGGTCCGCTCCCCCCCCCCCGGCCCCTCCGGGCCCTCCCCACGCGGAGGGGGGACGGCTGGTTAAGACCGTCCGACGGGGTGTTTATCAGGGTTGAAGGCCGCCGCCGCCAGACGCCTGGTTTACGGCTCGGGCTGCCTAATGCGCTGGCCTTTCCCCTTTGGAAACGCGAGCGCGCATTTGCGCTCCCTCCTCGCAGGCCGGGGAGAACCCGATAGTCCCTGCGGGCCCCAGTGACCGCGTACACGGCCCTGGTCTCCCGCCAGGAAGCTCCCTGTTTCCCGAGTCCGCAGAGCGTGCGCGCAGCGATGGCGGGTCCGGGGCCTCCACCATCCTGGGAAAGGGGACCGCACGGGGCGCACGAGCGGGGCGGGGCGCACGGCTAAGGTGGGTGCCCACCGTGTGGAAACCAGGGGCGCAGGGAGCGCTGCTGTCCCTCCCCTGTCCCTGCACTGCCCCAGAGCTGGAGCTGGAACCTTCTCGAGCCCCGGGGCCCCCACCCACAGCCACCCACTGCCAGAGGTGGGCGGCCCTGTGCTCTGGTCCGAGCGCTCTAGAGAGGATTCGCCGGCCGAGTCCGGTCTGGCTGTGGGGAGACGTCAGCGCCCAGCGTGTGCAGGACCCAGGTCCCCGCGCCCCGCTGGCTGCGCCCCCCGTCCCCCATGTCTCCGGCACAGCTCATGAGTCCGCCCATTGTCTGCTATTCCAGAGCATTCCGCAGCCTGGCAGCGGTAAGGTCCCTCCCTGGGACCCCCGCCCGGAGGGGCTGTTGGCCCCGCAGGCGAGGATGCCGTTTGCTCAGTGCGCAGCCTGGGAGCGCGTGCAGTTCCACCCACCCCCCCATAGCTGCCCCCCCCCAGTCCTGAGCTCTGTCCAGTCGTCCTCGGGGGACCTTGCTGCCCGGACTCTTCCCTTGACCCCAAACACCCCCCACCTTGGTGTGCCCACAAAGTCCGGTCAGCGGCCTGGGCCCCAAGGCCACCCACATCCCGTGGGACGTTGTTGGAGGGGGAGGCCCTGCGTCGTCGGCATTCCGCATGTGTGTCCAGCTCCTAAAGTCGCCTGTGACGGCAGGTTCTGTGTGCGACCTGGACCGGGAACTGGGTCCCCCCACGCCCGCCGGGGCCTCAGGCGGCACCAGATCAAACTCCCCACACGCTCTCCGGATCCGCTGGCTCCGGCACCTGGACGGGACCCCGGGAGGCTCCGGGCGCTCGGTCCCGGGCACGGCCCCGGAAGGACAGACAGACGGCCGCCAGATGCCGGTGAGGAGTAAGACCCCTGTGAGGTGCTCGGCCCCCCGGAAATGCACCCCCAACGGGCATCACCTACCATGTTTCAGCCGCGTCGACAGTAACAAACGGCCTCCGTCAGGCCGCGGACGGGAGGCTGGATGAGGCCGAACCCGTGCCTGGTGCCCCGTCTGTCCGTAGGGGATGAGGGTTCACAGTCAGCACCCACTCCGGGGACCCACAGGGAGAGGCCGGAGCCGACTGGACGGAAGTGGGGGTGCCGGACATCACAGAGCACGAGGGTCACCCGGCTGGTGACCGAATTTCTCAGACCAAAGATGCCACAGCGGCTGCCTCCCTGGGGCCCCTTCCTGGCCCCTTTCAGATGCGTCCCCTGCCTGTGACCTGAAGGCTCCGTTGCTGGCACCCTGAACCCCTTATTTCACTTACAACTTGTCTCCCCCCACAATCCTGAGAACGCGTGTAACGAAGACTCGGAATGCAATCATCAAACACGTGAAGGTCCAGGTGTGCACGGTCACGGGACACCTTCCGTCAGGGGTGACTCTGTCCCTCGGTGCCCTGGCAGCCAGAGGGAAAAGGGAAAGTAGTTTATCCCATGACCAGAGACAGGCAGCATGGCCGCTCCTGGGGTGGGGGTGGGGGAGATACTGTCTCCTTCTGCTACATGTCAACCAACAGCTTGTGACAGGCTGACCGGTGCCCCCTACGCCACCCGCCCCCCGGAAAAAATATCCGTAGGCAAATCGTAATCCGAGACCCCAAGACCTGTCAGTGGGATTTCATTCCCAAGCAGGTGTTTGCAGACCTATTTAGGCCAGGTGTGCTCGCTGTGGGTCAGGGTGGGTCCTGAACACAGTGACGGGCATCCACACAGAGACTTTGGGCGCAGAGGACATGGGGACAAGGGCTTTTAAAGGGGAAGGCAGGGGCGCCTGGGTGGCTCAGGTGGCTGGGCATCTGACTGCAGCTCCGCACGTGATCTCGAGGCCCTGGAGGCCAGGCAGGCGTCCACGGTCAAGGTGCCTGCGGGGGTCGTGCCCGGGACGGCTCCCCGACTCCGGTATGGAGCCACGGCGTCGGTGCAGGAGCCTGGCGGGCGGCGGGATGCCCTCGGGCTCTATCGGAAGGGCCTCCCTCCTCATCACAGGGGCCCAGGACCCTCCCGCAGAGCCCCGCTCCCCGGAGTTTTACCAGCACGATGCCGACCGCAGAGCCGCCCGGACCAACACAGCGTGTGCAGGAGGGGAGGGGGGCTCTGCGCCTTCCGGGTCCTGGGCCACCCAAGGACGAACGCGGACCTCCAATGAGAGGGGCACCGCAGGGTTCAGTCACCCCTGTGTCCTCACAAGGTGGACAGGACCAGGGGGCTCTCTGGGGTCTGCTTCAGAGCGACGGATCACACTCCTGGGGTTCTACCCGGATGCCTGACCCCCTCCCAGAGGCTCCCCCTGCCCGGGCCATTGGGCCGTTGAGAAGTCAGGTATGGATTTGGGGGGGACACTCAAGTTCAGACCGTAGCAGTGACTCCCGCAGCTGGGTGACCCTCACTTTGGGGTCACATTAGACAGTAGAGCAGGTGGGACACCTGGGGCATCCAGTCGGTTAAGGTGTCTGCACACCTGCGGGGTATCTACACCTGGCTGCACACCTTCGGGGTATCCACACCTGTCTGCACACCTGCGGGGTGTCTACTCCCGTCTGCACACCTGCGGGGTATCTACTCCCGTCTGCACCCCTGCGGGGTATCCACACCTGTCTGCCCCCCTGCGGGGTGTCCACCCCCATCTGCCCCCCTGCGGGGTATCTGCTCCCGTCTGCCCCCCTGCGGGGTATCTACTCCCGTCTGCCCCCCTGCGGGGTGTCCACCCCCGTCTGCCCCCCCGCGGGCCATCTAGAGCACTTTAGGGAGGGCAGCCCCAGGGCTGGTAACACCAGCACGTCTCCCGGAGGTGTGCCCAGCCCTGCTCCGTGCAAAGCGGGCTCCGGTGTGGCGGGTCCAGGACCAGGTGATTTGCACACCAGCTGCGTGTGCGCGCTCCCTGGGGGGCGGGCCGTCCGTCGGTGCCGTGCACCTGCCTGGCAGTAACCCGAATCTTCCGCCTGTCCCCGGATGAGTGACGATCCCATTAGCCACCTTGAACTCAGACCTCTGTTCCGAGGACGACCTCACAAGACAGATGGGGGCTGGGGAGCCGCCGCTATTAACACGATTCGTTCTGCCCCGAGTTGTCAACTTTGCTAAATTGCTCATAATTGGCCGTCGAGGGAGGGAGCACGGGCCAGCGCTCTGCCCTGTTATTATGGTATTGATTTTCAATGCTCTCTGGCCCTCCCGGAGCCGGGGGAGTGCCGACGGCGTGAGCAGCAGGACGCGGGTGGGGGAGCGGGCACGTGTGCCTCAGGGGGCCGAGCGGGAGCTCCTGCCGGGGGCTCCCGGGCCAGGTCCTCCCGGCCAAGGCCGACTTCTCAGGAAGTTGCAACCCCCCACAAGCCCCCGTGACCGTGTTTGGGACACACTCATGGCCCCCTGTTGTGTCACAGGGCAAAAGATGAGGTGTTGGGGACAGGAGGGGATGAGGAGGGGTCCCTGCTTTCGCAGACCCCGTGTGCACGGGGGTTGATGCCTCCTTGTGACTTTGCACGTCGTCCCCATCCCTGTGCTCCTGGGGGATGCGCAGGGACTCTGAGGGTGTCCTTGCCAAAGGCCCTCCCCGGGGGGACTCCCGGCCCCCGTCCCCCCTCGTGGTCTCTGGGCCGCGCACCTGCTCAGGGCGCCAGCTCCGTCACCCCCGCGGACACTCGGGGGCCCCGTGGGAGCTCAGCCTCGCGGCCGAAGGGAGCGCCACCGGGGCAGCAAACCTTCCGCCCCCGCACGGCTGACGGGAGAAGCTGCCGCATGTTGCGTCCGGGCAGGTGTGGGCGTCCCCGCCAGGTCTGAGTGGGGTCAGTCCTGATGTCCCGGGTCCTGGTACCTGCGTGCACATCCCATTGTCAGCACGCAGACCCCAGTGGTGGTCCGCCCTCTCCACAGACTCTGGGTCACCTCCCCGATCCTGGGGGACACCCCCTAGACCCTGGGTAACCCCAGCAGATCCTGAGTCAGTCCCCCAGATCCTGGGTCAACCCCCAAACCCTGGGTCACCCCCAGATCCTGGGTCACCCCCCCCAGACCTGGGTCTCCACCGTTCCTACGACGGCACTCACCTGGCGCTTACACGGCCAGCCGCGGGGGAGAGGTAACTACCACCTCTTTCTTTCACGGTCTATGTACTTTTCCATCGTGTGCACAGGATGTATGCTTTTATTTATTTATATGTTTATAAAGAAGTTTATCTAGTTAGATACAATATATCCATATATTTATATATTTTATATATTAAATGCATGTGTATACACTTACACACTTATAGATTATAAAATATATATTTACTTACATTTATGTATGTATTTATATACGTGTATATTCCTATGTGTATATTTTCTATATATTTGTACATGGATAGTTACACGTGTGTACATGTATTTGCATGTGTACATATGTGTATAACATATTTATAATTATCTATACATATTTGTGTGCACGTATGTATTTGTGTGTGTTTCTGTTCACGCACGTGCACACGTGCGTGTACTTCCGTGTGTGCGTCCGCCCATGTACCGCCGGCCGATGCGCACACTCCGAGGTGCTCCCCGACCCGCTCTGTACCCCAGACATAACTTGGGCCTCAAGGGCCGCAGAAACGGAGTTTCAAGCACCCACGTGCAGGTCTCCTTCGGGCCTAGAATGTTCTGGAACAGCCCCAGGCGGTGCTTGCACCCCATGGGGCGCGCGCTCTCGGCCTCTAGGCGCCCCTGGACCCGGGTGGACCCGGGTGGACCTGAGGCCCCGTGGATCTCGCGTCAAGGAGACGGGGACACCCGGGATGCAGGGGGGCGCGCAGGACCCGGAGCGCAAGGCGCGGACCGCGGCCTCGGGGACCTGGGCGCCCTCCTGCCGCGCTCCGGGGACCCCGGTGGGAGAGGCCGCCCCTCCTCCAAGTTCGGGGCTGCGCGCCTCCGGCTGCGTCCCTCCTGGCTCAGACGATGATGAGCGGCTGGAGGGGGACGGCCGGCCCTGCATGGCTCCCGATCCGCTGCCCCGAGGGGCGTGCGCGGGCCGGTGACCTCCCCGAGCCGCCCCGTTACGCGGCGCTCCTCCTTCCCACCAGCAGCGAGGGGCCTCTGCAAGCCCTCCCCGGGCGCCCCGGGCTCTTTCCACGGACAGAGCAGCCGCGTAGCCCCCTGGCTGGGGTCCCCTCGCCAGAGGCGCCAGAGCCCCCTCCCCGGGGTCCCCTCGCCAGAGGCGCCAGAGCCCCCTCCCCGGGGTCCCCTCGCCAGAGGCGCCAGAGCCCCCTCCCCGGGGTCCCCTCGCCGGGGTTCGGCGCCAGCGTCCCGCCTGGCTGGCACCCGGAGCCTTCCAACACGGATCAGAGACGCAGGAACAGTCGTCCGAGGCTTACGGGCCACCTGCCTCCAGGAAGCCGGGCGCCCTCCTCTCCCCGCGCGCGGGGCCCAGACGACGCGGGCTGCGCATGTGGAGCCCAGAGTTCAAAGGGACCCTGTGATTGTGCGCCGCTCTCCCGGCCCGCAGTTCATCCCTCATAACCATCATTTAATGAATTTTTATTGGAAAAGCCTGGCTGTGCTTAGGAGCGTATTTCGCTCCCTGCGGACGCCGGACGCGGCGGGGCCGTGTTTTCCCTGGCATTAGGCTCCGTGTGTTTTAATATCGGGCTTGCACCCGGGCTCACGCTGGAATCAAAGGCCGGGAAGGGGTGCCAGCAGGACGCAAAACCGTGTGCAGACATCCCGGGGGCGGGAATCAGGGCCTCGGTGCCCTGCGCCTCCGCCTCCTCCTCTCCTGGGCGCAGGGGGCAGTGGGGCTGGGCCGACCCAGCGGATCTACCCCTCCTCCAACACGCATCACCTCTACGTGATTCTCTGCTTCCTGCAAGAAATGTCAAAACGCAGAGTACAAGTCCCTGGGAGGCTCCGTCGGTTGAGCCTCCGACTTCAGCTCAGGTCGTGATCTCACTGTTCGTGGGTTCAAGCCCCCGTCGGGCTCTGTGTTGACAGCTCGGAGCCTGGAGCTGCTTCCGATTCTGCGTCTCCCTCTCTCTGCCCCTCCTCTGCTCACCCTCTGTTTCTGTCTCTCAAAAATGAATAAAATGGAGAGATTAATTAAAAATAAAATCTTGGGGCGCCTGGGGGGCTCAGGCGGTTGAGCGTCTGGCTTCAGCTCAGGTCATGATCTCACAGGTCGTGGGTTCGAGCCTCGCGTCGGGCTCTGTGCTGGCAGCTCGGAGCCTGGAACCTGGCTTGGATTCTGTGTCTCCCTCTCTCTCTGCTCCTCCCCTGCTCACGCTGTCTCTCTCTGTCCCTCACAAATGAGCAAAGGTGGAAAAAATGTTTTAAGTAAAAACACACACACGTAGCAAGCAGCCGAGCCCCCAGGAGACACAGAAACCCCTCGAATGCAAGGAGGACGGAGCGAGCTGAACACGGCTGATCTCCGTCCCTGGAGAAACAGGATGTGGACGGTCTGACTTTGCACAAAGCAGCACTGGTCACCCAGGACGAGGTGAGCCCACACCCCCCAGGGCACACATCTGGACGCACCTCTGTGCATGGACGACAGTCCTTCCCCGGCACCCAGTTCCGTCCACCCCGAACAGAGACCCGTCCCCGTCCCGAGTGCCTGGATCAGCGCCTGGAACAGACTGGTGCCTCCACAGGCACTTGATCCTGTTCACGCCCTGTGTGTCCGGATGGCAACCGGACACGTCTGCATGTCAAACACCCAGAGGCTGTGGGAAACGTCAGGGCGCCGTGACATCCGTCCGTGACTAGCACAGAGGACGCCTCCCTCGGGGGGCACCCGTGAGCCTGGCAACGTCCGGTAACCTAAACTCCGTAAAGGGACAAACAGCCGAAGGGAGTTGACGTTACGTGTGGTTTCCAGAGCCTTGCGGAACTCGGCACGCACGGGCGGGTTCACTTTGCCAAGGGCTGTACGTTGAGGCGCACGGGGGACAGTCAGCGGGACGGTCACCAGCCGCTCGGTTTGCCCAGGATGAGGGCCTCCCGGGACGTGGGGCTGTAGGGACTAAGGAAGCGGAAAAGTCGGGCACCGCTGGGCACCCTGACCGCTGACGCCCGGCCCCTCCGGCTCCCACGCAGCGTCGGGGGCTCGGATCCTGGATGGGGCTCAGCACCCAGGAGGGGCACGGGCCACCCCGTCCAGGGCCCCGGACACTCAGCACGTGGCCTACCACCCCCCCTGCTGGCCGCCATCATCGTGGAGGGGACGCACGGACACGGCATGGACGGCAGTCCCCGCGGACGCAGGAAAGGGGTCCCGGGAGCCACCGCCTTCCTGCAAACGGCTGGAAACCCAGAGACACGAGCCCAAGTTCACGGAATGGAGTTTAACGATTGTTTCAAGACAGCTGGCTCAGGGCTGTGGTCTTCTCCATGGAGGCCGCGCTGTCACATTCTCCCACAGAGGACAAAGGAGAGCGCAGGACGAGCCGGGACAGCAGGGCGGGGGGCCCAGGGGTGACGGACGGACACCCAAAGGTCCTGTGTTCACAGTCAATGGCCACACGTCAAACAGAGTAGATCTGGTAACTGTGCTTATGAAGATAATTAAATATAGTACATGTTAGTTTGTGAATGAAGTTATATATTAAGTATCCTATACCTTCATTTCTATGTAAAGTCACCACCTACATTAGTTACATAGATGTTAGTTTATATAATGTTACTGTATATTAATTAAATATACTGTATATTAGTTTACATAACGTTACTATATGTTAATTATATACATTATATAGTAGTTTATATATAAACTTACCACATATATTAATTGTATATATTATATATTAGTTTACTATATAGTTACCATATATTAATTGGGTATCATATATTAATATATAACATATTATGTATGAAGTTACTGTGTATATTAATTATAAATTTTGTATATTAGTTTATATATAAACTTACCACATATATTAATTGTATATATTATATATCAGTTTATATATATACTTACCATATATTAATTAGGTATCATATATTAATATATATTACATATAAAGTTACTGTGTATATTAATTCTAAATATTGTACATTAGTTTATATATAAACTTACCACATATATTAATTTTATATATTATATATTAGTTTATATATGTACTTACCATAATTAGGTATCATATATTAATATATGCTATATTATATATAAAGTTACTGTGTATATTAATTATAAATACTGTGTATTAGTTTAGATACAAATATACCAGGGCACCTGGGTAGCTCAGTCCGACTTCACCTCAGGTCAC